>MU714055.1:7512-122825 GCA_026770625.1 Nicotiana glauca
CCAAACCTTTCCCAAGTGGCGACTCTGAAATAAATAAATAATCCCACTTCGAATATTGTCACTTAAATTGGACAAACTCCCTTGTGCTCTTATCCCCCGGGGTAGGGCGCGCCAAAAGGAGGTGTGACACTATCTTCCACAATAAGCGCCAAAACGCTCCCTGGTATTTCAAAACCCAATCCGGGCATACGCCCAAGTCTGAAATCATTATACCAACCTGCTGGAACCTTCAGATCCCGATTTTGAGGTCGTTTACTAAAAATTCCAATCCTAGTTCATTCTTTCAACTTTAAGCTTCCAAAATGAGAATTCTCTTCCTGAATCAACTCCGAATTTCCCAAAATCAAATTCTGACCATGCGTACAAGTCATAATACCTAAAATGAAGCTGTTCATGGCCTCCGACTACTGAACGGAGCGCTGGTACCCAAAACGAGCGATCGGGTCGTTACACATTATTTCATTGTTGTTGTTGTTGTTATCGTCATTTTCTCGGGACGACGAAGTAGGAGGCCGATTTCTCCTAGTTCGGTTAAATATTTGGACTCTACACCGCTGCTCAAGGGGTGTTTGGACTCTACCCCGCTATTCACCTCCCCTAACTATTCGGTGCACTGCAATGCCTCACTCATTTTGCTTTCTATGGAGTAAGGTGGTACTATTTACTAACTGTTGCATCCCACACCGGTGTGACGTCTCAAGAAGCGGCTTCGCAATAGTAGTGCTGACGAGGTCCACACTAGCCAGATTTTTCACCCAGCCATTTTTTCATCCCTTTCTGCTTCTTCTGCGTCATTTTGCTCTTCTCCACCACTTTCCTCTTCCTTATCTACCCTTTTGAACATTCCATTCTGGAGAGTCAAGATAAAATTCCTGAGGTGACCGCGTTTGGAAGATATTGTCTTTGAGGACGAATGGTACCCGAAGATGCTGCTGCTGAGGATGCACCTTCGAGGGTACACTAGGCTCTGGACCTTTACTATATGCGTACACTTTCACTTCTTTGTTTCTGTGTAAGTACCCCAAGTGGGATTTTGTAATCATATGTAGGGACCCCTTGTGGGCCTTTGTAATCGAATGTTTACGAATATAAAGATATTTCTTCAATTTTGTCTTCGATACTTACTATACTCCCTTTTATTTATGTTTATGGAGATTCTGAATGCATGACTCTATCGGTTATTGCCTTTATCGAACCCATATGTGAGTATCTTTTATAACCTTTGGTTGATTAAAAGAGTTCCCGCGGAACCCTTTACCATTCCCCAGACAAAGCCTCGATTGCTGATAAACTCGAGTTGTCGGGACCCTTACTTTGAGTTGTACAAAAATAATACCTCGAGCCTTGAAACTATGACTTATGACTTAGACCTTGCGGTAATCGTTGAGGAAAAATTAGCTCAGAGGCCCTATGATAGGGATTTCTTCTAAACTTTCGAGAGCAGTCCCCGAGTAAGGGTTAACTTGAGGCATCTGGAAAATTGACTTGAACTTAGTGAATATAACCTTAAGGCATTGTAGATAGGTTCCGAGAAAGGGGATTTTCGGATTTAGATGATATCCCGAGGTTAAGCCCTTACGAATAGAGTTTGGGGTGCTTATCTCTCTGAGCCTAATTTATTTTTTGATGGGAATCCTCGAGGTCGTGTACCACCTTGTGGATGGCGGTGGTATCATCAGCTTCCCAGAGCCTAACTTTCCTTTGATGGAGGTCCTCGAGGTCGGGTACCACCTCGGGTCTGGTGATTATGTTATCGGTTTCCTGGAGCCTGAATTTTCTTTGATGGAGGTCCCCAAGGTTGGGTACCACCTTGGGACTTGTGAAGATACTGTTGGTTTCCTAGAGCCTAACGTTTCTTTGATGGAGGTCCTCAAAGTCGAGTACCACCTCCGGACTGGCAAAGATACCGTTGGCTTCTTAGAGCCTAACTTTTCTTTGATGGAGGTCCTCGAGGTCGGGTACCACCTCGGGACTGGTGAAGATGCCGTTGGCTCTCTAGAGCCTAACTTTCTTTTGATGTAGGTCCTCGAGGTCAGGTACCACCTCGGGACTGGTGATGATGCCGTTGGCCTTTCAGGTGGGCGGATCGTTGCTGATTTTTCATATATAGGGTCGTTTCTACTTCTTTTGAAACCCTACCATTTTAGGCAGTTACCTTTCTTTTTCTAAGTTAAGCTTTTTGTCACCTCAGTACTAATGTACTTGCATAAATATCTACTCTAGTTTTTTGATTTTTCCACCATCATGACTGCAACATCGATGTCTGTTCGGTAGAGAGGGGAGAGTTTTGCCTTTGGCATTCAGGACCAGCAAGAGAGTATTTTGGAGATTACTTCTTTGATAAGAGAAAAACAACTTGGGTTAGTGAGAAAAGACTGCGTATGGGCGGAGGAAGTAGTGTTAGAGATACTTTCACTGGGGGAAGGCATCACATACTGTGACGATGGGTTTAAAGGTAATGGCCGAGATCGTTGATACCCGGGATGAAGCTGGAATGAGCCAAACTAAGGCTGACCAGGAGATGGCGATCTATTTAAAGAATGCTACTGATACTCAAGCTGAATTGAGAAGGGTCCTCGACTGTGAGGCGATGATTAAAGAATATGCTCGTTGCATGTCTCGAAGAAAGACTCTCGAGGAGATCCGTGCTAAGGGTTTTGTTCTCTCGGAAGACTTGGCACGAGCGAGGGCGGACGAGCGTGATGCTCAGAGGCTGCTGTCCGACACTGAAGAGAGCGAAGACGAGGCCTGCAGGCTGTAGCCATCTGGGGGAGGGGGAAGGCGTAGATTTTACCGTGTGTATATAGCATTTTTCAATGCATGTTTGTAGATGGAGATTGCATTTTTTCGTATATGCGTAATAAAAAAAATCTTGCATCTTTATTTCTTCTGTATCTCTTTTTGTCTTCAATTTTCCCAGTTAGTCCGGTCTTTTATTTGGTAGGAATCCTTAGATTCGTGATATGTCCCTGGGGCTTATTAGGATGGCTCGTAGGCTCCTACGTTCTTGGTCGATGTGATCTTCAGTATAAGATGACGTTTGAGCTCTTATGCTTTTGTTTATAAACATGTTTTGATCAATTATTTTAGGTTTAGTCTCCGAGTAGGGTTTCGACTCGAGCTCACTTGACCCTCAAGTCTTTATGTTTGCACGAACTGGCAACAATGGATCTTATGCCTTAGGTCAAAGCGACCTTTTATGTGTGTGGCCCAGAGGCTCATTAGGCTGGTGAACATGGCTCTTACGCTCTGCCCTTAGTCATATTTAGTTAATTATTTTGGGTTCAGTCTCCGAGTCAGGTTTCGACTCGAGCTCAATCGACCCTCAAGTTTTCATATTTGTATGGGCTGGTGACAATGGCTCTTATGCTTTGGGCCGATGCGGCCTTTTATGCAGGCTAGCAATAATGGATCTTACGCCTTGCCCTTGGGCATATATAGTTAACTATTTTGGGTTTAGTCTCCGTGTCGGGTTTCGACTCGAGCTCAATCGACTCTTAAGTTTTCAGATTTGTATGGATTGGCGACAATGGCTTTTACACTTTGGGCCGATGTGGCCTTTTATGTGGGCTGGCGATAATGGCTCTTACGTCTTAGGTCCAAGCAACCTTTTATTGGATTTATTTTTCCCACGTAAAGACTTTTTGAAGTGATTTTTGCCTGACTCTTTGACGGTTTGGGAAAAACCTCGATTACGAGTCATTTTGCGGCGATGTTCGAGCACCTCGAGAGGATTGGCTTGTAGGCTGAGTATCTCGAAGCCAATAATTTGAAGCTGACGTCGAAGCTCTTTTGCGTACGTCAAGGGTAACCTGTTTAACCGGTTCTTTTCGAAGTAGGTTCGAAGTATTTGAAGGCCTGTGATTTTATAGTGACGGTTGGGCGTCCTCGAGTTGTATTAGTTTGGCTGGTACAGCCTTATGACCGTAGTCATTTATGCTTGGCCGGAGCCATTTTGATCCCAAACAATGTAGTTCAGGCGTCTATATCGAGGGTATGCCTTTTAGTGGTCTTATAAGTTCGATATATAGCCCAAGCTTTGAGATCGGGTTTATGCCTTTAGCGAGGTCTTACCAAACTTTCATGCCTTTGAGGTCTTAAAGTTTTTTTGATACTTGGTACAAGTATGGTTCATGCCTTACTTGAGGTCTTACATATGCTGTTGCTGCCTTATGTAGGTCTTACGAGACCGAGTCTGCCCACTCGGGTCTTATGGCCTCAAGTTTTTAAACAAATGGTGATTGGTGATAGTCCCCAAGTCATCGAGGGTGTTCTAGCTCGAGAGCCATTGCTTGTAGAGTTGGTATTGCCTCATTATGGGCTTACAATTTCAGAGATTTCGACCCTGAGGTCATGCGATTTTTGAGATTTTGACACTAGTCCCCGAGTGTTCAGGACGCTTTCAGCCTTGAGATGTTTCGTGATTTTCATGTTGCCTTGTTAAGGGCTTATGAGTTTGGAGTCTAGACCTGGAGGTCATTCAGGTGTTAAATTTTTTATGCCAGTCCCCGAGTGTTCGGATCATTTTCGACGGAGGAGTCATTATTGCAAAAATACTGAGTTGCTCTTGAAGACGAAGATGTTTAGTTAAAAAGGTGTTCTTCGATTACTTGGCACAAGCATACATTTTTTCACCGTCGGGGGCCCGGCTGCACGGACACTGTTTGTTTGATTTAGCCCAGTACATTGTTTTCCTATTGGGGCCTCATTTGGCATTTCTTGGTTCTTCCGAGTGGATGGCCTTCCGGGGAGATACCTTCCAGTATTTGAGTTTGATTTCAAAAGAAGCCTGGAATACTTGTCGAGTCTTCCTTAGGTATCATGTGGATGTTGCCTCGTTAAAAACCCTTCCGGTAAAACCCTTTTTGGGATAAAAACTCGGTCAAAGGAAAGGATTGCAACAGATGCTTTAAAAACTTAAGGTATTCGGGCTGGATTAGCGCTTTGGCTGCTTCAGTTAGGTGCATGCACAAGGGGTAGTATGAAATATAAAACAAAAAGGGAGATGATTATACCTTAGCACAAGATGTGCCGGCGATGTTTCGAGGTATGATGTCCCTGTCGGTTGTAATAAGGACGCGGTACGGTCCTCTACTATGTTTAATCGGGCTTAACCAAAGATTTTGTTTGATTATCCTTTGGCTCTTGTATGGGTGGAAGCATTAGTGCTGGTGCCACATCATGCACCGCGAACATTTCTCTCGCCGTGTGTTATTGCCCGTAGACGGTTTTGATCCCATCCTTTACCGAGAATTTCATCATTTGGTGGAAGGTGGATGGTATTGCTCCCACTTAGTGTATCCACGACTGTTCAAACAAAGCGTTATACCTCATGTCTCATTCGATGACATGAAATTTGACATTTTGGGTTGTGCCGGCCACGTTGACTAGGAGGATGATTTCTCCTTTTGTTGTTTCACTTGCCATGTTGAATCTATTGAGGACTCGAGTGGCTGTCACAATTTGGTCAAGCAGTCTGAGCTGCTCTATTACCCTCGACCTGATAATGTTGGCCGAGATACCTGGGTCCACGAGTACACATTTTATTTGAAATATATTCAGAAGAAAAGAGATTACCAGTGCGTCATTATGAGGTTGAGATAAGTCTCGGTGTCCTCTTCACTGAATGTGAGGGCATCTTTGGGTATGTATCACCGGGTTCACTTTTTTCTGGTGATGGATATTTTTTTTCCTTCTCATCACGAGTTCCTGGGGAGCATCGACGCCTCCCAATATCATGTGGATAACATGTTGTAGCTTGTTTTCTTCGTTCTTCTTGGTCACCTCTCTTTCCCGAAACTGATTTTGGCCCGATTGCTTAAGAATTCTCTGAGGTGACCTTTATTAAGTAGTCTGGCTACTTCCTCTCGGAGCAGGTGGCAATCCTTAGTCCTATGACCATGCGTGTTGTGAAATTCATATACTATGTTATGATTCCTTTAGGAAGGACCCAACTCTATAGGTCTGTGCCACCCGGTGTCTCCGGTTTTGCTGACGGCGAACACGATGTCTGAGACATCAATGTTGAAGTTGTATTATTATAAGTAAGGTGCCTCAGTTGTCCCTGTTTCTTTATCGAACCTAGCTCTGTTGATCAGTCCTCGAAGATTCTGTCCTCAGTCTATCATTCGATTATTGCGAGGTGGGTTGCGCCTCGGGGCATTCCTCTTGTCTTCGGTGTATGGCTGATACCTTTCTTTGTTTGGCTTTGGCTCCTTCGATAAGAGCCTGCTTGGGTATATTGAGCCCGATGGGGCTCCCATCTGGTTATCTTTCACCCTGATTTTTGGCTAGTATCGGTTGTGGACGTCCGACTAGGTCACGATAGGATACTCGACCAGATTCTCTTTCAGCTGCCTCGAAGCCACTAAGCTTCACTCATTCAAGCCTGCACTGTCCAGTCATCGGAGACCAGTAGTAGTTCCATTCATTCCATTTAAAAGCGAGATACAAATTCTCGCAACATCTCATTCTCCCTTTGCTTGATTTTGAAGACGTCAGATTTCCTTGTGGACAACTTGATGGCCGTGACATGTGCCTTTATAAAGGAATCTGCCAGCATGTTAAATGAGTGTTTAGAGTTTGGGGCCAAATTATGATACAACATCATTGCCCCTTTGGAAAGTGTTTCTCCGAACATTTTTAGCAGGACAAACTCGATCTCATTGTCCTTCAGGTCGTTGCCCTTTACTGCACAGGTGTAGTCGGTAACGTGCTCGTTGGGTCCAAGGTACCGTTGTATTTCTGAAGGTCGGTCATTATGAATTTCTTCGGAATTCATTTTGGCGCCGAATCCTATGGGAACGGCTTCTGCACGAACTTCTTCAAGTCCACACCTTTCAAGATTGGAGGTGCTCTGGAATCTGGTCGACCCTAGAGTTATATGTCTCGACCTTCATATCATTGGCTTCTATCATTTTTTTGCCCGATTCGATCTTTTTGGTGAGGTCCTCGAGTATTTTTACGATGGTAGGATCAGCTATCAACCCGTTATTGCTCGATCTCTCTGGTACCTGTTCGGCCAGGGGAGCTTTCCCCGGTGCTATTTTGCTAGGAGTTTTCTGGAGGCTTTGTAGCTGAGCGATAGGCAGTTGTTGTGCATGCAACATTTCAAAAATAACATGAAGGTTAACCTCCCATTCTTCCCTGGTTGGGTTCTTTTGGACTTCTTGTGGGTCTCCTTGGTGCACGCTCCTGTTGATATGCGAGCTTATATCGACCTGCTGGGCGTCGTGTGAGCCTACGCCCACTGGAATTGGTCCTAGCACATTTTCGAGGTTCCGTGGTGGTATACCAACATCTGGAGAAACCACACCATTCTCTTCGTGGTTTTCAAGGTTATCATTTTCGACTCTATTTACTGAGCTGGACATTTTTGACCTGAAATTGAAGATCTTGGATAAGAAAAAGTGCGAAAGATAACTTGCGTTGTGTAATGAAATCAACAAGAAAATAATAACTATTATTTTTAGCCCAACGGTAGGAGCCAAACTATTTACCGTGAAAATGGTAATAATAATTAAATTTGTTGATGAGACTCTAAAAATGCGTGATCTCTTTTTATTCCAGTAGTTAAGCAGTTGATATTAGATATATGAGACTTAGAGACAAAATAAAGGCTAAGAAGAGAGTGATAATCAAACCGATAAGCTGACAATCAGTGCCTCGAGCTAGCTGATTCGGGGCCTCGAAGTCTGTTCCAAGGCTCGACTACGAGAAAGTCTTTTTATGGCCAATGATAAGCAATAAATGAAGAAAAATAATGGAGATAATAAATGAGAGCAATACTATCACGAGAATACATTAGAGAGCAGAGAGAATATTCTTCTATATTTCGTGTGGAGCAGCTGAAGCAACATGGCCTTCCAAAAATGACAAGGATCCCCTTTATATATGAGGGAAATCCCTATATAGTACAAAAAGCATTAATTATAAAGATATGGATATGAGACAGCTAGATATAACACCCTGAGTCAGGTTTAGAGTAGGTCGCTAGGCTATGTCAGCCCTAGACGAGTGCCTTGGAAACTCCTCATTTTCATCACAGTCATGGTCATCACTATCCTGAGGTCGAGTGTCGACGAACCTCGAGAGAGGGAACTCGACCGTGGCCTTGTAGCCTCGTGGCTTCAAGACAATCTTCTGAGGTGCCTCGATGACGAGAAATTGGACTCTCCGATTTCACCATATACAATTTCAAAGACTATAATTGCATATTTTGCAAAAATAGCCCCTACATATGCATAACTACGTTATCTATACAAAAAAAAGCTTTTTATATTTTTATAATATTAAGAAATTAGATTAAATCACCTTTATACAAGAAAATTATTTTTTATTATTTAAATAGCTATTTTCTAAATTATTTTATTTATTAAAATGGGTATTTGACAAAAAGCCCCTAATTTATACCCAAAATCAGATCCCCCCAATCCAGTTTAATTAAACCCAAGCCATATTCAAATAAAACCTAACCCAATTAAATCCAACCCAACCGAGACCCCTTTTAATTCTGGCCGTTGAGATAAGCGACCCCCGTTCCTTCTTTCCTTTTTAATTCAAACGACCCCCTAACCCTATTCATTTGTTACACCCCGCCGCCCTTGAATCCCTCATCTCATCTCTTATCTTTGATACTAACCCTAACCCTAGCGTCGTCACCTAAATCTACACCAAATCCCTTCGATTCTTACCTATTCCATGAGATTCCATTTTATCTCTGTCACTTTCTCAAAAACCATTTATGGGTCTACCTATGTCATCTCCGTCTGTGAATATTATTATCTTGTGTTTATGTCTCAAATCTTTGGTTCAAAATCGGATATACTTTTATATCTAACACTTTCGCAAAACCTTCATCTCTTACACTTTGAATCTGTTCAGATCCTTTCAGATTTGAAATGTTTTCGAGTTTATACGCTATCTTTCTTTAAACATTTTCTGTTCTCAATACCATTGACTAATTTTTATATTCCTCCAAATTAGGGTTTTTTGATTCTTATTATTTTCTAAATATCTGAAGTGGTTTTGAATTTATATAATATTTTTTCTCAAAGGGCTTTCAGCTGTCCCTACTATTGATCGATCCTAATGTTTCCCAAAACTAGGGCTCCACTTATTCTTGTTTCTGCAAAAAAAAACCCTTTCTAAGAGTTTCTAAGTGTTTGAAGTCAGTTATCTTTACGCTTATGTTTTAGTCATTTGTTCATTTTTCTCATTGTCCGCTTCAATTTTTTCGTTATTGATTTTCTCTGCCAATGAGAATGGATTGACTGATTTACTTAGGGTTCGAATCATATCTTCCTGTTAAAATCAGTACTTCCCTGTGATTTTACATATTTTCCTCATTTATAACTTTGATTGGTACTACTTACCTTATTTAGAATAATCAGTCTAATCTATGGTCTTTAGAATTATTGCATACCTTATTTAACGCCAATCATGCTTGCCGACTAATTTCGTAAGATTTTCTCCATGATTTAAGTGATAATCATTGATTAGGTTTATCCTTGACTAATTGGTTAATTGATTTGCATACTCTATTTATGTACCGTTAATTTTCCTTGCCTTATTTGTCTACTATGCTCAATACTATATAAGTTTCATTCTTTTCTTTAACATACACGAACATATTTCAACACACACACACACATACATAGAAAAATATAAAAAAGTTCTTGCTTTCTTCCTCTATCACAATCTTTGACTCTTTGCTCTTACATTGTCTAGCCGGCTGGAAGCCAGGGCTAGACCTTTGGACCATGTTTGCGTCACTCTGCTATTCTAAATTCTCAACTGGTATGCCTCCACTTTACTATCGTTCAAACCACTATATAATTTAACTTGTTTACTTCCTATTCCCAGCATGTTTACTTTAATGTTATTCGATCAGTATGTTCTTTGTTATCAGCCTGCCTATCTTTAACTAAATACTTGAGCTTCATGTTTATTGTTCCTAATAAACACGTTTATTACTATTCAATTAGACTATATACTTCCTTCTATCCAATTTGACCTATGTGTTTTCTTATAGTCAACATACCTTTCTTCTGCTTAATTAAACCTATGTGTTTACTGCAATAGTATGTCTACTTCTGTTCAACCTATGTGTTTACTGCAATAGCATGTCTACCTCTGTTTGATTAAGCCTATATATGTCATGACTTCAACCTGTTTACTCCATTTTTAGCTAGACCTATGTGCTTCTGCTTTCAGCAAGTGTGCATACTTGCTCATATCTAAACTTGACCTATGTCTGTTTACTTCACCACAAGCATGTTCTTTCTATCTTTATTTTAAATGTTCACCACAAAAAGACTTCTGTCCAATATTTCTCCCAATTCCTGCTACCCTTTTGTATGTGACTGTATAATTGATCCCAGCATGCCATGTCTTTGTTTAGTGTTTGCTCACCTAGTAACAACTAATAAACTAAGTTGAAGCTCTAAGTGATCCTGTTTCTGTTTATTGTTTGATTGCTGAGACCTTTGTTTGAGTCACTAGAATTGAATGACCCTGTTGCTCCTTACTTCCTGAGAATCCAAAAACTATTTTCTTAAAAAAACCATCTCATGTTTTCAACTCCTATTCTTAGTTAACCTAGGGTCCTTCTCCTCGAGTGTGATAATTGCCTAAGAGTCTATGAGACTCCTCTGAACTTTGACACACTGGGTTGGCTTTCCAAACTTGCTCACAAAAGGGTTGCTTTGAAAGTTTTTGGTCTGGGCATTGCCCGGGGTCCCTGAGGCCCTTGGGAACTTTGACACACCAGGATACCAGTGGATGCATTATGAGTCATTGGGTTACTACATATTTGGTTGAAGGCCTAGTCTTCCAGTTTTATTGTTTGGGCCTGTTCAGGCTCCCTATAGTTGTAGCAGTTTCACTTCTGTAGTTCATTATTAATGTTGGTTTGTAATATAATTGATTCATAAATAGATATTGGGGATATTAGTAAACCGGGAGGGATTCTTATATATTTTGTTGGGAAAAGGTAGATACCATGCCTATAGGGTTTAAAATCAATCCCGCATTCTAGATACCCTGCTTGTAAGTTTGCTGCGCTATTTGTTTGCTTATGTAAATTCAACTATCCTGTCTGCATTCTAGATAACATGCCTATAGGTTTAAAAATTAGTCATGCATTCTATATATCATGCCTATAGGTTATTGAGATGTTCATTTATTTATACACCATGCATGTATCAATTTATGTATACCACTAAGGCATAAATCAGTCTCTACATGACAACGAAGTTTAAATCAGTTTTCTGCATATCAATAAGGGTTTAAAACTAATTGCTGCATTTAGATGCCATGTCTATAGGATTTTAAAACCAATTTTAGCTACCATTGTCTATAAGTTTAAAACCATTTTCTACACCTAGAAAACATGCCTATAAGTTTTAAATCAGTTCTTGCATCTAGATACCATGTCTATAAGTCTAAAATCAGTCTCTATGCCTAGACAACATACCTATAGGATCTAATGAACCAAACTGTCTGTTTAAAATTGTTTACTGGTTCATCGCACATCTGATCAATAACTACATACTATGTTCATAGAAAATCACTGATACATGCCTAGGCAAGACTGTAGGGTGAATAAAATCCTGTAAACTGTAAAACTCTACTTTTGTTATATGTGAATTGTCCAGATTCAGCAAGACCCTAAAATCAGTAGGCAAATTGATTAGATCTCTATTGCTTCTCTTTAACACAATTTTTCATATATTCCAGTTGTCATGCTCACCTAGATGTCCTGCTCTAGGATCATTTGAAATATCTGAAATCTTGCTGTTTGAGACGTGCTATTGTCTGCTTGTGTGAGGAGGTAAAAGTGAGCCTTTAATTGCCTCTTTATGTGAATGTCCTATTTGTTTTTACTTTTTGCTTAGATTTTCTCCTTTTAAGCACTCAGGAGAGTCTAGAACTACCTTAATTAGAGGTCCTAAGCACCTCCAGAGCCATAAGGAAGGGATGTGTAATGCACACATAGAGTATGTTTAATTTGAATCGCTTATATAACCAATAAGGGGAGGGTAATAGGGTAGCAAAGGATATGATGACATGTGCACTAATGTTATGTGTAGCACCCCAACTTGGGGACGATTACCAAGCATTGTACAAAAGTGATCCTGTAGGCTAAAAAACCTAGGACCTTTTACTCCGTATTTTAAATATAATATCAATTTGTCTAATTTGTTTTATCTATTTATAAGACTAATTCACACAATATGTGTCACGCCCCAACCTCGGGAGGCGCGACCGGCACTCAATCAAGTGAACTCGACTGAGCAAGCCTTACCGAACACTTTTTACCCCAAATAAATATGAATACGGAACCCATGCCTTTCATTAATTTAGACGAGAATACATGGTGCATACTACATCATTGGTTCATTTCATATCACAAAGACTTACCGTACATAAGCTAGCTTCAAGGATTCTATTAGAGTTACAGTTTATGGAGATCACAAGTTTAGGATTACAACATATATAGTGGACTCCCCAAACACCCGTACATAACCCACACTAGTGTCTTTGGAGCCTCTAAGGATACAACAGATAAGCATAACTATGCCGGCAACAAGGCCTAGGCTATACCTCAAAAGTGGAAAGCTGTAATAACAAAAGATACAACATATAGCCCCATGGAAGAAAAAGGGGCTCATCGAGACTTCGAGTAGAAAAATGCTCCGCTATACACGATCGGCACTATCCATTATGGAGCCACCTACAATCATAACACGAATGTAGTGCCCCCGACAAAAGGGACGTCAGTAGAAAGAACTATCCATTTTACTAGAAAGAACTATCAAACAGATACAAGCAAATAATATGGGCAAATCAAAGATGCAATTCATATAATCTTTCATACAATTTGCAAAACATAGATTAGGGCATTTCTGACACGTGTTCACTACTGTTCTCAATACCACCGCCATCTCGAGCGGAGTCCGGTCATGACCCGACTAGCTAGGTCACCTCATTGGAGGCATTACTAAATCAATATTTCATTTCCCTTATTCAGAATTCAATATCAGCACATTACCACCATGTGTGTGGCATGGTGTCCGATCACGACCCGATCGGCTAGGTCACCTCATTGGAGGCATTACTCTATTCTCATTAGTCAACACCATTAAATCTTTATTCCACACATATCATAACAATTCCTAGGCACTTATGGCCACCATCATCATATCGTTTTCCCTTTTCAATATTCATTTTACAAGTTGTGTTCATAGACATATATATCAAAGATAATTCAAGTTGCAATCACAGGTAAGTGAGCACATAGCTAGCATGAATAATTCTTTGTTTTGATGTTGGCTTATAGCCCAAGTATTTCAACACATAAGTGTACTTTTTCATGCTTCTCTAATTGTCAAGAATGGTGCATTATTCACATTGAGGCACATCCTTCACGAATATGTATAGACATATGCAAATCAATGCGTAATAACAATCAATAATCTAACCAATTCAACTCTTACCATACTTTCGTAAATGACAACGAAGCTCAATTTCTAATAAAAGGGGTTTTAGCCATACATACCTCAATAAAGCTTTCTTTACTATTTTACAAATTTCTGGAACTCTTAGCACTTCGATCTATTGAGTAATAATTACAAATTAAATTGAGAATTAGAGATAAGATTGAGACTCTAGCTTGGTTCAAGCATATTGACAAACCCTAGAGGTGCAATGTGATCTTAGGCCCCTTTTTGAGAGCAATTTATATCATTTTGTACCCCTCTTTAATTCATCACCTCCCACTACTCTATTGTTTGATATGCATGCAAGGAATCCATTGTTATACCAATGAATCACCTCACTAGTGACCCCATCATATCTGAGAATAAAACAAATAAGAGTTGGGGTGATGAAGTCTTACCTCTTGAGATGAAGGTCTAGGGGTCTTCACTTGATTTTCTTCAAGGATTTAGCCATATCTTATGGAGTAATTTGATGGGGAGACTTTCCCTCTCTAAAAACCCTCTCTCTCCCTCTAGAAAATGCTCATAAGAATGCTTAAAATGAGCTATAACACCGGATATATCGATATGGAGGTCGGGTTAAAAATTAGAAAATTTGAGCCCCGAGTCAAATATGCGATCGCATTTGCGATTGCAGAGTAAACACGCGGTCCACATAATGGACCACAAAATATTCCCTAGAAACTGGACACTCTGACTGAGTCTGTGGCAGGAATGCGGTCCGCATTCACGTTCTGCAGTCGCAAAGTGCACCGCAGAACTGACCCTTACAAAATTCAAAGGAAAATATGCGATAATTATGCGATCCAAATTTCTATTATGCGACCGCATTTTGACCGCATAGCTGACTTCAATTAACCAACATTCTGACTAACTCTGAGGCAGATATGCGGTTCACATACCTGATTTGCGGCCGCATTCTGGACCGCATTTCTTACATTTTCTGGAAACTTATTCTTGACTTTTTAATGCATTATTCAATCCAACACATGCTCCTAACTTGGCACCACGAGATTCGGGTTTTTCGACTAGGGATTTCACGGGGCCTTACAATATGAGTTCGGCCGGGCCCCACCGTTGTGGACCTCGAGGGGTGCCTAACACCTTCCTCTCAAGGTTATTTCAAGCTCTTACCCAATCTCTTGTAACGTAAACTGGTTTTATGAGTTATTTACTTTAGGTGTCCTAACGCACCTTAAATCTGTTAGGTGGTGAGTCTTGAAATCCCATACCCAATTTCCAAAAGGAAATGAGTTGTTCCCAATGAATGTCGAAACTCGGACTTTGTGAGGAAAAAAAGGGTGCGACATCAATCACTGATGCCAGCAATCAATGAATGGAGGCAGATGGTTGTTAAATCATGTAAAAGGTTGGAATATCTAGAGTACAGTCTGATGGAATTGGAGGGGAAAATGAAGAAGAGAGTCATCGATTGCCAGAACGCCGAAGGATACGAAGGAGGACATTTAGCAATGGCATTCTTACTGCTGAACCTGCGCGAATTGGCGGAGCTAATCAACCAGAGCATCAAATCTGGAGAAGGTCCATCTGGGACCAAGCAGATTAGGTTTACTTGCTTTTCAAATATAAAAAGGCAAGTCTCATTAGTGACTTATCTTATTTAGTATTATTTTGGGGCGTCTATCTTTACATTAATGAAATGATGTAATTATTGACATTTAATTTCTCCAAATCTATTTGTCACTAGGCCTACCTCGAGCACAACGAGGCTCCAAATTAGGATGCAAATTTACATTCCCGCAATATATGTTTAAATACTGCAAATTTTTTGGAATACTTACTAACTTGTTTACCTTTTATTTTTATTTATTCTTCATTATTCTCATCCCCTAAGGTTGGTTCGCATATACTGGCATCATCAGCATATCCCACCAAATCTAGAGGCCCTCCACCTCCTCCACACCGACTAATATGAAAAGCAGAGGAAAAGCTAGGATGGATGACTTGAGTGGTATTCGAAAGGAGAATGCTGAGAATGCATAATCTTCAGACGGTCGGAACACTCTGGCACCAAATGGCTTGGTTTTGCGGTTAGAACAAAAGATACTGGAGTTACAGGGAGAACTTGAGCAGGTCGGCAACTTAGCAAACCTATCCCTTACCCTGTACGACCCCGACATCAACCAACAAAATACAAAAGCCAACACCTCCCTAAAATACGTCGAACCAGCATCCTCCCTCACCACATCAATATGCAACTCCACCTCAAAATCCCAATCCTTTATCGATACCAACTCCTCCACAACATCATCATCATCCAAACTAGTACCCACAAACTACTAACTATCACACTCCTTAGAACATATCACAACCCATTTCTGATCCTCAAAACTTAACCGACGACTACCACTAGACCCAAGTCCATAGCACTCACCAAAACAACCATATATATGTGAAAATTGTACCTCACTCTACTAAACCAATCTCCTATACACCAGAATCCATTGAGAAGGACCTGCTCATCAAGAACACGTCTTAGGAACTCAAGAACTTGACAAGTTTAGTTCGGGGTGTCGAAGGAGGTAAATGGATAAAAGGCCTAAATTATGAGAATATATACATACAACCAGACGTGGAACTACCGGAGAGTTACAAACCTCCCAAGTTCGAAATGTTTGACAGAATAGGTGATCCCAAGGTTCATTTGAGAACTTACTGTGACAAGCTCGTGGGGGTAGAAAAAGATGAAAGGATCCTAATGAAGCTTTTCATGAGAAGTCTTACCAAAGATGCCCTGCCATGGTACATAAGCTAGAACCCCAAGAGGTGGGCCAATTGGTTGAGCATGGCATCAAAATTTATGGACCGGTTCAGGTTCAATACGGAGAATGCACTGGATGTCTTCTACATACAGAACTTAAAGAAGAAGCCAATTGAGACTTTCCATGAGTATACTACTCGATGGAGGTCAGAAGCAGCCAAGCTCAGATCAATACTAGAAGAAGAAAAAATGAACAAGTTCTTTGTTAGGGCACAAGACCCACGGTATTATGAAAGGTTAATGGTCATTGAGGATCACATGTTCTCCCATATCATCAAACTCGGAGAAAGAATTGAAGAGGGTATCAAAAGCAGGATGGTTACAAATTTCGAGACACCACAGGCCACAAAAAAATATTACAATCAGGCGGTATATCAAAGAAAAGAGAAGTGGGGCAGTAATGGTGGCTCAAGTCCCAAAATCGCCCCTCACATACCAATCACCTCCACCCACACACCAAACACCTCCACCCATATACCAACCCTCATCTCCCAAATATTTTTAACCCGCCACCACCTATCATACTTATAACACCCAACCAACCTACTATCATTCACCTCCAACTCATCTAAATTACCAAAAACCCCGATCTAACTTTGATCGCAAACAACCTAGACAATACATCGCTATCGCTGAACCCATTAACCAGCTGTACAAAAGGTTGAAGGCCACTGGTTATGTCACTCCTATTCCTGCTGTGGCAGTGGAGAACTCATCTCAGTGGGTCAACCCAAACAAAACCTATGCATATCATTCTGGTATGAAGGGGCACATCATTGACGAGTGCCGAACATTGAAAGATAAGATCTAGACATTGATTGATAACAAGGTCATACAAGCAAAGTAATCCATACCCAACATCCACAACAATCCTCCCCCAGATCATAGGGGTGACGTGGTACATGTGATAGAGACAGATGAAGAATGGGATCCCGAGGGGTCAATTGGGCTTATTCAGGAAGGTGATGACTTTAAACCTATAGTCACACTCACTCCTATTGTGGTGCAGACGCACCCATCAATCGAAGTTGAGGTAACCCCATTGGTTCCATTTGAGGTAAAGGTAGATCCACCTACAGCAACACCTATTCCATTTGAGGTAAAAGTGGCCATACCTTTCATAGTGACAGTAACAACCACACCTCCTTTCAATTCCAAGTCCATACCTTGGGATTACATTGCCGAAGCTAGGCGAAAGGAAAAAGCAAAAATGGAAGAATCTGATGCAGCATAAGGAATGACCAGAATGGGAGAGATCTATACACCCGAACACTTGAGAGGATCGAGAAAGAAGGCTACTACTAAGCAACCGATCATTGAAACTGGACCGAATGATCTTTGGAGAAAAGTACAAGCAAGGGAATACTCTGGTGTCGATAATTTGAACAAAACCCTCACCCAGATATCCATCTACTATTGCAAAATTCAGAGGCGCACAAGAATGCATTGATAAAAGTGTTAATGAAGCTTATGTTCCCAAAAATATCACCTGCAGAAAAATGGCCAATATGGTAGGGCAAGTGCTGGAGAGTCATAAGATCACCTTCTACGAGGATAAATTACCGCCTAAAAGGTTGAGTCACAACCGGTCACTGTATATTATGGTATAATTCAAAGATAAATTCATTGCCAAGGTCCTGATAGATGGAGATTCAAGCCTCAATATTTGTCCGTTGACTACTCTAAAAAGATTGGGCAAAGATTTTCTTGAGATAAAGGCAGGAAGTATGAACGTGAAACCCTTTGATGGGCCTCAAAGGGCCACAATTGGGGAGATTAATCTTTGCGTACATATGGGGCGAACTTGGTTTGGTGTTGAATTCCAAGTGCTAGACATATCATCTACATACAATCTCCGGCTGGGTCGACCTTGGATACATGCCGCTGGGGCTGTGGCTTCCACATTACACCAGGCCGTGAAGTTCAAATGGAATCATCGGAGGTGATCATTCATGGAGATGGAAGTAACCCCATTTACACCAGTCAAACTAACCCGGTTATCGAGAATAGAAGAAGGTTGGGTGGAGAAACTTATCACTACATTGAACATGTCAATGCAATTGAGAAGGACAAGTGGTGGAGCAACAAAATAGAAAGTATACTGGCATGGTCTGGGTATGAACCCGACAAAAGGGCTTGGGAAGAATCTCTAGGGCATTACTAAACTAATACAGCTGAAACATCATGGCACAAATTTTGGGCTCGGATATCAGTATGCATGGCAAGAATATGATGATTGGTTGCCTCCATGGCATGGTCTTTATTACCCTCTCGAGCAACCAGTGCCACATTTAGGCCAGACTTTGCACGAAGCTGATACAATATGGGGAACTGCAGAGGAAGAAGCTTTATCAAGGCTAAGGAATTTGTTCCTAGAGGATGAGGATATGGATTGTAGCGCAATAATTGAGGAGGAGAATAAGGAAGAAGGCCTTACCATTCAGACTGTGGAGAAGGGAGTTGTTCTCAGGAATTGGACTGCCACACCATCCCAAGCCCGCCGAGTCCCTTGGTAGATTGGCGTTTAGCCTAATCTATTTCTGTAGCTAGGCTACGCATTTTAGATGTTTTCAGTAATTTAGTTTTAAAGACGCATTTTGTTTCAGACTAAATGCTCGATTCATTATGCCATACTTGTTTTGGATACTTCAAAATTTAATCAATGCATTACTATTTATTATTCATTATTATCTTTCACATTTTTCTTTCTACAGCGTTATTATTATTTTTCCCGATGAACCAATAACTGTGACATGTAATGAGACAACACAACATAATGATAGTGACTCGGAGGAAGAAGACGAAATACCTAAGGAAATTGTCAGAGAGGTTGAAAACTTTGAGAATAAACCTAAGTCCAATCTGGACGAAATCGAAGCCGTAAATTTGGGAGACACCGAGACCATCAAGGAAACTCGCATAAGCGTTCACTCACTGGCAGAGAAGGAGGAGTATACTCGTTTCTTGAAGTGATATAAGGATATTTTTGCATGGTCATATGATAACATGACCAGTCTGATCACATCCATAAAGGCATACAAATTGCCTAGCAATCCAATGTGTCCGCCAGTGAAGCAGAAACTCAGAAAGTTCAAACTAGATATGAGCCTAAATATCAAGGAGTAAGTCACTAAGTAGATCAAAGCCAAAGTCCTCAGATTAGTTGAGTACCCAACCTGGTTAACCAACATTGTACTAGTTCAAGAAAGATGGGAAAGTCAGGATGTGTGTTCACTATCGAGATTTAAACAGAGCAAGTCCTAAGGATGATTTTCCACTGTCAAATATACACATCCTGGTCGACAATTGTGCCAAGCATGAACTCTAATTCTTTGTAGATTGCTTCGCGGGTTATCACCAGATCTGGATTGATGAAGAAGATGTAGAGAAAATAGAATTCATCTTACCATGGGGACTGTACTGCTACAAAATGATGCCATTCGGTATAAAGAATGCTGGGGCGACTTACATGAGAGCCATGACAATCATCTTCCATGATAAGATACATAAAGAAATAGAGGTGTATGTTGACGATATCATCATCAAATCCAAGAGGGCTGCAAATCACATAGCAGATTTGAAAAAGTTCTTTGACATGCTATGGAGGTAGAATCTATATTGAACCCCACAAAATGTGCATTTGAGGTTCCTGTAGAAAAATTGTTGGGATTCATTGTCAGTCGCTGAGGAATAGAGTTGGATCCATCCAAAGTTAAGGCTATCCAAGAGTTACCACCACCAAAGAGCAAAAAGGAAGTGATGAGCTTCCTAGTACGCCTCAACTACATCAGCCACTTCATAGCACAGTCCACAGTAATATGTGAACCCATCTTCAAAATGTTGAAGAAAGATGCTGAAACTAGTTGGACCAAAGATTGTGAGAAGGCTTTTGACAAAATTAGGGAATACCTATCCACACCACCAGTTCTTGTCCTGCCAGAACTTGGGAGACCTTTGCTACTCTATCTGTCCGTATTAGATGGATCTTTTGGATGTGTTTTGGGACAACTTGACAAGACAGGAAGAATGGAGCAAGACATATACTACTTGAGTAATAAGTTCACACCTTATGAAGTGCGATACTCTCTGCTAGAACGCATTTATTGTGCTTTAACCTGGATAGCCCAAAAATTGAAGCATTACTTTTGTGACTATACCACATATCTCATATCCAGGATGTACCCTATGAAATATATCTTTCAGAAGCCCATGCCAACAGAGAAGTTGGCCAAGTGGAAGATACTGTTAAGCGAGTTCGATATCGTCTTTGTAACTCAGTAGGCGGTTAAAGGATGAGCATTGGCAGATCATCTTGATAAAAATCCCGCGGGAGGATAATACGAACCCTTGAAAACATATTTTCCCGATGAAGAAGTATCGTTCGTAGGAGAAGACATTGCTAAAGCCTACGACGGTTGGAGAATGTTCTTTGATGGAGTTTCAAACTTCAAAGGAGTGGGCATTGGAGCAGTTTTGGTATCAGAAATAGGTCAACACTACCCTTATCCATAAAGCTTAGGTTTCCATGCACCAACAACATGGCAGAATATGAGGCTTGAATCATGGGGTTCAATTTGGCCATCGACATGAATATACAAGAACTGTTGGTAATTGGTGATTTGGATCTTCTGGTACATCAGGTTCAAGGAGAATGGGATTTGAAGAATACCAAAATACTACCCTATTGCATCATGTGCAGGAATTGATGAAAAGATTAATAAAGGTAGAATTCAAACATGTACCTAGAATTCAAAATGAGTTCGTAGATGCACTGTCCAATTTATCATCAATGATAAAACACCCATACAAGAATTTCATCGATCCCATCAGGGTGAAAATCCATAACTAGCCAGCCTACTGTGCTTATGTTGAAGAAGAAACAGATGGAAAACTTTGGTTCTAAGACATCAAAGAATATTTGGTAGGAGGATAATATCAAAGCAAGCAAACCATACTCGGAAATGTACTTTGCAAAAGCTATGCAGTCATTTCTTCCAAAGCGGAGGGACCCTGTATAGGAGGACTCCTGAGCTGGGGCTATTAAGGCGCGTTGACACGAAGGAAGTTTCCAAATTTATTGAAGAAATACATGCCAGAACTTGTGGACCACACATGAATGGTTTTGTTCCAGCCAAGAAAATACTCAGCACTAGATATTTTTGGATGACCATAGAGACGGATTGCATCGTGTACGTACAGAAATGCCACCAATGTTAGGTACATGCACACATGATAAGGGTACCACCCAATTAACTCAACGCAACAAGTGCACCTTGGCCTTTTGTTGCCTGGGGAATGGATGTCAGCGACCCAATGGAGCCCACCGCTTCTAACGGGCACCAATTTATTCTAGTGGCTATTGACTACTTCAGGAAATGGGTAGAAGCTACATCTTACAAAGATGTAACCAAGAAAGTCATCATAGAGTTTGTCAAATATCGTATTATTTGCCGATTTGGGGTTCCCTAGTCTATTATCACTAATAATTCCACCAATCTCAACAGTGATCCGATGAAAGCCATGTGTGAAGCCTTCAAAATCAAGCACAAAAACTCTACAGCATACAGACCTCAAATGAATAGAGTTGTGGAAGCTGCCAATAACAACATCAAGAAGATACTAAGGAAAATGGTAGAAAACCACAAACAATGGCATGAGAAGTTAACTTTTTCCCTATTGGGGTACCGCACTATGGCCCGCACATCGACTGGAGCAACCCCTTATTTACTGGTTTATGGTACGATTCCGGTCAAGGTAGAAATTCCTTATTTAATGATTATATAGAAAGACGAACTCAGTGATGTAGAATGGTTAAGGAGCCTCTATGAGCTACTAACCCTTATAGACGAAAAAAAACTAATGCAGTATGTCACAGTTAGCTTTATCAAAACAGAATGACCATAGCTTTCAACAAAGGGTCAAACCAAGACAGTTCATACCGAGACAGTTAGTGCTGAAGAAGATCTTCCCGCAGTAGGATGAAGACAAAAGGAAATTCTCTCCCAACTGGAAAGGTCCTTACATGGTTCACCGGGTGCTAACAGGAGGAGCACTCACACTCGCAGAAATGGATGGAGAAGTTTGGACGAAACCAATCAATTTAAATGCAATCAAGAGATACTATGTTTAGATTGTTTACATTCCTTCATATGATATAATTGAACTACGTTTGACTTGATTCCCATTTAATAGGGGATACATAGGTAGCCTTATGGGTTCTGTCATATCTTCATCAAATTTTCATGTCCCCAACACCAGAAATTGCGGCAGAATTTTAAGGAGGACCCTCAAAATTTCGGAGCAAGTCCAGCCAATGCCATCATATGCCTGACAGTCAGAAATTTGTTAAGAAACTAGTAGAATTTTGAGAAGGATTCTCAAGTTTCATCACACACAAAACAACCGAATGATCATTTACCAAACTGGGACAGAATTTTGAAGAGGACCCTTAAAATTCTAATACATGAAAGCTGCATTGTCTCTGAAATGTGTTACAGTCATTAGTTCATCTAAAATTACTCAATATTTCACTGTGTTTTCTGAAATAACTCTAGTTTCATCGATAAGTGCATATTTTCAAAAACTCTATTTTCGTGAAAGCCAGGAGTTACCCAGGGCAACTCAAACAAGGCCTCTAGAATAGAGCGAAGCAAAGCCAGTAGATGAAGGGACGAACCAACCTCCCCTTAGAAAACTTACAATTTTTCTTTGGATGCAGGAATAGTGAACACAACAGAAGTATTCGCAAACATACACACACCAAAGTCCTAACATTCAGGCCGTCCGACGCAAATATATCTCCAGCTAAGAAACATTCTACTCTTATTTTCTACTTGTTCTTTGCATGAGGCTAAGCCATGCCTCCATATTTACATAAGGCTAAGCATTACCTTCTCTTTGCATAACACTAAGCTCTATCTTAAATCTTGCATGAGGCTAAGCCCTGCCTCCATATTTGCATAAGGCTAAGCATTGCCTTCTCTTTTTATGAGACTAAACCCCATCTCAAATCTTGCATGAGGCTAAGCCTTGCCTTTATATTTGCATAAGGCTAAGCACTGCCATTTCTTTGCATGAGACTAAGCCCTATCTCTAATGTTTCATGAGGCTAAGCCATGCCTCTATTTTTGTATAAGGCTGAGCATTGCCTTCTCTTTGCATGATACTATGATCTGTTAGAACATATTTTAATGATGCAAATTAATATGCATGTGCAAGAGTTAAAAGAAGCAAAAAGGAACTATTGGAATTGTTATTTCGAACAAGGAAGGATATCACTCTCAAAGGAAGCTGCCCTAAATACTCACGATGCACAAGGAAAGAATCAACTCTACATCAGCAAAACGGGATTAACTCCATGATTCTGGGAAATCAAATCTGTCGTAATGGAATAAAGATTCAACACAATCCGTGATTGATGATTCATATCAAATCACGAAAGACCAATTAAAGCTAGAGGATCCGGACAACAGTCAAGATCGGATGGTCCAAAAATCAAGGAAGAATTCTGTCAAACCCGTCATTTGCAAAAGGAAAGGATATGAAGAGAAGCAACGACTAGTACTTTTTTCTTGGAGAGAATCAACTCTTTACAAGGATCAAAACCCTTGGGTTGACAAGCCTTCACCATTCATCCTTGTATAAATTCATAGTGTAACTCTGTAAGGCCCCGTGAAATCCCTACTCAAAAACTCGGATCCCGTGGTGCCAAGTTAGGAACATGTGTTAGAAATTAGTAAGGCGCGGAACTTTTTGGATTGAATAATGCATTAAAAAGTCAAGAATAAGTTGCCAGAAAAATGCAAGAAATGCGGTCCAGAATGCGGTCGCATAATAGAAATGCGGACCGCATATCTGCCGCAGAGTGAGGCAGAATGTTGGTTAAAAATTGAAGTCAGTTATGCGGTCGAAATACGGTCACATAATTGAAATGAGGATCGCATAGTCGTCGCATAATTTCCTTTGAATTTTGCGAGGGTCAGTTCTGCGGTGCACTTTGCGACCGCAGAACATGAATGCGGACCGCATTCTTACCGCAGACTGAGTCAGAATGTCTAGTTTTTGGGGAGCATTTTGCGGTCCATTATGCGGACCGCATGTTTACTTTGCGATCGCAAATGCGACCGCATAGTTGACTCGGGGCTCCAATTTTCTAATTTTTAACCCGACCTCCCTATCGATATAATCGACATTATAGCTCATTTTAAGCTTGCTTTCTGAGATTTTTAGAGAGAGAGAGAGGGCCTCAAAGGGGAAAGTATCACCCATCAAATTATCTTTGATCCTTCCTAAAACATTGAAGAAAATCAAGAGAAGACACCTAAGTTCTCATTCCCAAGAGGTAAGATTCATAACCATTGCTCCTATTTCTATACTTAGATACATGGGGCTAGTAGAAAAGTAATTCAAGAATGTAAGAATGATGTTCTCTACATGCATGTCAAACCATAGTATATTGGAAGGTAGAAAACTAAAAAGAAGGCAGTTGGGGGTATAAAATGATAGAAATTCCTCACAAAAAGGGGCTAAGATCACAATGCACCTTTAGTGTTTGATGATATGCTCGAACCAAGCTAGAACTTCAGTTTCGTCTCTAATTCTCGATTTAATTTGTAATTCTTACTCAATAGATCGAAGTGCTAAGAGTTCCGGAAATTGTAAAAGAGTAAGGAAAAGCTTTATTGAGGTATGTATGGCTAAAACCCCTTTTTATTAGAAATTGAGCTCCGTTGTCATTACGAAAGTATGGTAAGACTTGAATTGGCTAGTGTATTGATTGTCATTACGAAATTAATTGATTTGCATATATCTATACATATTCGTGAAGGGTGTGCCTCAATGTGAATAATGTTCCAATCTTGACAATTAGAAAATGATGAAAAGTACTGCTATGTGTTGAAATACTTGGGCTATAAGCCAACATTGAAACAAAGAAGTATTCATGCTAGCTATGTGCTCACTTACCTGTGATTGCAACTTGAATTATCCTTGGTATATGTGTCTATGACCATAACTTGTAAGATGAATATTAAAAAGGGGAAACAATATGGTGATGGTGGCCATGAGTTCCCCAAGAACTGTTATGATATGTGTAGGATAAAGACTTGAAGTGACTAATGAGAATGAAGTAATGCCTCCAATGAGGTGACCTAGACGATCGGGTTGTGATCGGACACCATGATGCACACATGGTGGTAATGTGTTGATATTGAATTCCGGATAAGGGAAATGAATTACTGATTGAGAGTAATGCCTCCAATGAGGTGACCTAGACGGTCGGGTCATGGTCGGACTCCGCTCGAGATGGCGGTGGTAATGAAAATAGTGGTAAACATGTGATGGATATGCCCAAATCTATGTTGTGGAAATTGTATGAAAGATTATATAAATTGTTTCTTGATTTGCCCGTATTAACTGCTTGTATTTATTTGATAGTTCTTTCTAGTAAAATGGTGTTTAGTTATACATACCAGTACAATTCAAATGTACTGACGTCCCTTTTGCCGGGGGCGCTACATTCGTGTTATGATTGTAGGTGGCTCCATAGCGGACAGTGCCGACCGTGTGTAGCGGAGCATTTTTCTACTCGAAGTCTCGGTGAGCCCCTTTTCTTCCATGGGGCTATATGATGTACCTTTTGTCATTTACAGCTTTTCACTTTTGAGGTATAGCCGGGGCCTTGTTGCCGGCGTAGTCATGCTTATCTGTTGTATCCTTAGAGGCTCCAAAGACACTAGTGTGGGTTATGTACGGGGGTTCGGGGAGTCCATTATATGTATATGTTGTGATCCTAAACTTGTGAACTCCTTAAGCTGTAACTCTAATAGAATCCTTGAAGCTAGCTTATGTACGGTAAATGTTTAAGATATGAAATGAATCAGTAATGTGGTATACACCGTGTATTATTGTCTAAATTAATCAAAGGAATGAGTTCTGTATTCATATTGAGTTGGGGTAGAAAGTGTTCAGTTAGGCTTGCTCAGTCAGGTTCACTTGATTGAGCGCCGATCGCGCCTCCCGAGGTTGGGGCGTGACAAACTCCCTCCTTAGTATACTTTGATCGAACCAAAATAACTCTCTTCAATTTACTGCAAACAAGCATAGTAGCCTATATAGATCTTTTTTGTAACAAGTCAGGGATAGAAAGAGAGCACACAACTGGTGAGGCATTGTATCAAACGAGTGCTAGAAAACTGAGCGATAAATATCAAATTTGTACTCAAAAGAAAACTCATTTGCTTGAAGAGATTTCCCTTGCAACCCAAGGGGACTGGATTAGGATTCACATTGAATCCGAACCTGTATAAAATTCCTGGTGTCTTTAATTTCTGCATTTACTTTCTGCATATTACTTCAAATTTCTCTATCTGCAAGATTTCCATATTCAGTCGACTACTAAAGTTTTAAGTCAACTTATTACGATTAATTGTAATTATATACAATTCACCCCCTCTTGTACTTTCAATTGGTATCAGGGCTTGGCTCACACTTTTGCTTTTTGCTTAACAGCTTGTGAGAAAAAGATCATGGCAAATCAGGTTATCGTTGGAGCTCTATTTCAGGAAGAAACTTCTCAAGTAAGACCACTTTACTTCAATGGACAACACTTCTCCCACTAAAAATCCGCATGGAAATATTCACCAAAGCATACAATGTCAAAGTATAGAGAGTTATCAAGAAGGGAAACTACCCATTGCCTGCCAGCACTCCACCGCTCGCTGACCCTGATGATATAGACTCATACTCAAAGGAGCAATTGGAAGCTGTACAAATAAACCACAAGGCAAGGAATCTGTTCACAATGCAATAAGTGGTAAAGAATATGAAAAGATTTCTAGTTATGATACTGCCAAAGAAATGTGGGACAAACTCGAAGTTACCTATGAAGGTACCAACAAGGTAAAGGAAACCCACATAAATATGCTAGTTCACGACTATGAACTATTCTCAATGAAAGAAGGAGAATAAATCAAAGAAATGTTTGCCCAATTTAGTAAAATAATCAGTGACTTAAAAGCTTTTGGCAAACCATACACCAGTGGAAATCAAGTTAGGAAAATTCTCAAAAGTCTACCAACCACCTGGCAGACTAAAGTTGTCACTTTGGAATCTCAAGATCTTAACAAGTTATCATATGATGAACTACGAGGATAGCTCATTTCTTTCAAAAGAACGCATCTGAAGAAGACGAATCAAGAGGAGAAGAAGAAAACTGTTGCATTCAAAGCTACTACTGAAGCTGCTGAGAATGAAATTGATGATCCTGAAGTTCGACAAGAGGAAATCGCTATGATGTCTAGAAACATGGATGGATTAATGAGGAGATATAGAAATACGAAGAAAGGAAGATTTCCACCAAGAAGATCTAGACAATACAATGAACAAGACAAGAACGATGGAAAATGCTATGAATGTGGAAATTTTGGGCACATCCAAGCGGAGTGTCCAGAACTAAAGAGAAAGATCTCCAGAGGATTCAACAAGAATAGATCATTTGGAAGCTGGAGTGATGAGTATGACTCAGACCATCAAGAGATAGCAAATCTATGCTTCATGACAATTCTAGAAAACGAGATCAACAAAACTTTAGGGTGCTGGACAGATGAAGACGATTCAGACAATGAAGACTATTTTATGGCAAAAGGAGAAACTAGCGAGGTAAGATCTTATGACTGTGAACGATGCAATGAATTACAAGCCATACTTTACTCCACCCTAAAAGAGTCTCAAAAGATGATGAATGAACTTAAGAGACGCACCAGGGAAGTCAAAGACTGGAAACTCAAACATGAAGTATGTGAAATTGAAAAAGACGTACTTCAACAAGAGTTTGAGGAATTGCAAATGCAGTTTAACAACTTGTGCAAATCCACCAGTCACAGCTCTGTTAGGTCAAACCAGACGACTTACAAGTCGACTGGAAAAGAACCAATTAGAACTAGATCGACTAGTCGGTCGAACCAGTCGACATACAAGTCAACTGGAAATGAATCAGCAAATCCTATGAGTGCTAATTCCAACTCTTATGAAAGACCTGAAAACAGGTCTGGGGTTAAATGTCATTATTGTAATAGAAGTGGGCATAAATATTCTGGTTGTCACTTTCGTAAATCTCATATGTCCGGATGGGTTTGGAAACCTAAGAACTCCGAATCCAGTAACGCTAACTCACCAGGACCCAAGCAAGCTTGGGTACCTAAAAGAAAGTAATAATTATGTACTACAGGAACACCACAGAGTAAAGTGCAAAGGAAAATAGTATCTAGATAGTACGTGTTCCAGTCACATGACAGGTGACAAAATCCTGTTTAAGAAAGTTACAAAGATTGACGGAGGAAGCGTCAAATTTGGAGATGATTCAAGAGGCAAAATAGTTGGCACTGGAACTATTTCTTTTAACAACAGCTGTGACATTACTGAAGTATATCTGGTTGATGGATTAAACTATAATCTCCTCAGCATAAGTCAACTCTGTGTCTCAGGATATGACGTAAAATTTAAGAGAGCTGGATGTGCCATCGAAGATGAATCAGGTAAAATAATTCTTCCTGGAAAAAGGTATGGAAATGTTTATATACTTGATGGTTTTGAAAATATAGATTTTCATATCTGCCTAACCTCTATGTCTG
The DNA here is from genome assembly GCA_026770625.1 of Nicotiana glauca. NCBI lineage: Eukaryota > Viridiplantae > Streptophyta > Magnoliopsida > Solanales > Solanaceae > Nicotiana > Nicotiana glauca. Next base: position 36,426 of record MU714055.1, read on the forward strand.
ATGAACCCTGGCTATGGCACAGAAGACTAGGTCATGCTAGCATGCATCTAATTGAGAAATTATCCAAACATGATCTAGTCATTGGGTTACCTAAATTGAATTTTTCTAGGACTCACATTTGTGATGCATGTCAGATGGGTAAGCAAACTAGAAACTCTTTCAAAAACAAAGACATAGTGTCCACCTCAAAATCATTGCAATTACTTCATATGGACCTACTAGAACTGCTAACATAAGAGGTAGGAAATATGCTTTTGTTATTGTTGATGACTTTTCTCGCTTCACTTGGGTAATTTTCCTGTCTCACAAAGATGAAGCCTTAAGAAACTTTGAAGTTTTCTGCTAAAGGATTGAAAGAGAAAAAGGTTATCCAATCTCCATAATCAAAAGTGATCAAGGAGGCAAGTTTGGAAGCAAGGCGTTTGAAGATTTCTATAATGATCAAGGCTAAACTCACAATTTCTCTGCTCCTCGCTCACCTCAACAAAATAGAGTTGTGGAAAGAAAAAATAGAACTCTTAAAGACATGGCAAGAACCATGCTGTTAGAACAGTCTCTGCCAAATCATTTCTAGGCTGAAGGTGTGAGTACTGCATGCCACATTCTCAATCGGTGTCTCATAAGGCCCATTCTGAAAAAGACTCCGTATGAACTCTGGAAAGGTAAGCGTCCTAACATCAGTTACTTTCATCCATTTGGAAGCAAGTGTTTCATTGATAACAATGGTAAGGACAATCTTGGAAAATTTGATCCAAGAAGTGACGAAGGTATTTTTTCTTGGTTATTCTTTAAATAGCAGATCATTTAGAGTTTTTAATAAACGTACTTTGTGCGTTGAATAATCCGTTCATATTATTTGCGATGAAAATAATCCCATGGTCGCTAAAGGCATTAATACAGGTGACGAAGATCAAACTCAAGAAGTTCAGGACAAAGGAAAATCACAGGAGTTAACTAGTTTCACAAATGTAGTCGAGTCGACTAAACAAGTTAGCAACAACACTCCAGAACAACTTGTGGAGTCTACTACTAGCACTGTTCGACTAAATGAGTGGAGAAATGAAACTCAATATCCACAGAAATATATCATAGGGAATCCAAAACGAAGGAATGAAGACCAGGGCTACCCTTAAAAAGAAAGTAAACATTGCTCTGATCTCTCAAATAGAGACAAAAAAGGTAGAGGAAGCTTTGAAGGACTCAAGCTGGGTGAAATCCATGCAAAAGGAATTAGATCAATTCAGCAAGAATCAAGTATAAAAGCCGATACCCCGACCTGAAAATGTTTCTGTCATCGGAACAAAATGGGTGTTCCGGAACAAATTGAATGAAGAAGGACAAGTCATAAGGAACAAAGCCAGATTAGTTGCTCAAGGCTATTCAAAACAAGAAGGAGTCGACTACGATGAAACTTTTGCTCCAGTAGCTCGATTAGAGTCTATACGGATCCTGTTAGCGTATGCATAATTTAAAGGACTCAGATTGTTTGAAATGGATGTCAAAAGTGCCTTTCTAAATGTACTCATCGAAGAGGAAGTTTTTGTGAAACAACCCCCAGGCTTTGAAGACTCAAAATTTCCTTATCATGTGTACAATCTTACTAAGGCCCTATACGGACTGAAACAGGCTCCACGTGCTTGGTACGACAGGTTAAGTACCTTTCTTGTTGATCATGGGTTCACCAGAGGTAAAATTGATACTACTCTATTCATTAAACAATCAACAGAAGGTAATCTCATCATTCAAATTTATGTTGATGATATTATTTTTGGTAGTGATAACTCTCTTATGTGCAAGGAATTTGAGAACCTCATGCAAAGTGAATTCAAAATGAGCATGATGGGTGAACTCACATTTTTCCTTGGGCTTCAAATTCATCAATCTGGAGATGGAACTTTCATCTGTCAAACTAAATATACCAAGGAGCTAATCCAAAAATTTGGCATGAGCAATGCAAAATCAAGTGGGACTCCTATGAGTCCGGCTACAAATTTGGATAAGGATGAACGGGGTACTCCAGTTGATGAAATCAAATACAGAGGAATGATTGGATCTCTACTGTATCTGACCGCTAGTTGACCAGATATTATGTTCAGCATTTGTAAATGTGCCAGGTTTCAGTCGGCTCCCAAGGAGTCACATCTAACTGCTGTAAAAAGAATTATTCGATATCTTATTGGCACATTATCTCATGGATTGTGGTATCCTCGTTCTAACTCATTTGAATTAGAAGGTTTCTCAGATGCAGATTTAGCAGGTGATAAAGAAGACAGGAAAAGCATGAGTGGCACTTGTCAATGACCAAGAAAGGCCTTAATATCCTGGAACAGTAAAAAGCAAGCATCAGTCGCCTTGTTGACTACTAAAGCTGAGTACATAGCCGTTGGTCAATGCTGTGCACAACTGCTGTGGATGTCCCATCAATTGGGTGACTATGAACTCTCCTTTAAAGCTATACAAATCTTTTGTGATAATTCTATTGTAATTTGTCTTTCTAAAAATCCTGTGCATCACTCTAGAGCAAAGCATATAGACACTAAACATCATTTTATTATAGATCATGTTCTTACAGGTGACATAGAATTAGCTTTTGTTGGCACCTCTGCTCAATTAGCTGATATTTTTACTAAACCATTGTTGGAAGATAGATTCTGTTCTTTCAGAGAATTACTTGGCATTATTTGTTTTTCAAAAAATTATTAGGACCAAATTGTTACTTTTAAAAAAACTTGTCATAATTGCTTTTTTTCAATGCATTAATTACACCGTCAGTCTTTTCCCTATTTTAGTCTGTTTTCCATTAGTTTGCAGCCGAAGTTGGAAATCCAATCATCACGTCACTTCATCTGACACCCTTTCTTTCTCTGTACTCAACCGTCAAATCTCTTCTCTTTAAGTTAGTCCTTTTTCGTCTCTTTTATCTCCACCATCTCCCTCAACCTCTACCAACTCCCTCTTCAGCCTGTACTAACCCTCTCTTCTTCCATGGCAAAATCTTCGAAAAACCTCTCTGCTTCCACCAGGAAAAGTACCCGCTCAAAAACAAAACCCTCTTCCGCGCCTCCTGAACAAGTAGACTTAGGGTCTGATCGTTCTCAGGCATGTGCCTCTTCTCAAGGAGGGTACTCTGAACACTCCCAACTTTTAGGTGACAAAGCCTATGGAAAGCGTCCTATGGAGTATCCTCCTACTTCTACTCCAAAGAAATCAAAGTTCAATTTCTCTGCCTCTCTCGAATCCGACCTAAATTTCTGGGACACCCCAAAGAAGGATTTCTTTGTTTCTCTTAAGGACAAGCCCATCGCCCATGGTAGAGTGGTAGATCTCGATCTTATGGAGTCTCTCAACTATAAGGTAAAGGAACTTTTCGTGTATCAAGGGTGGGATAAATTTCTCTCTATTTCTCCTCCTAAAGTGTATGAACCCCTTGTCCGTATGTTTTATGCTAATCTTCGCTCTAGTAAACCTGATAGGCTTGAAACTCTTGTTCTTGGTAAACACATTGTTCTTGATTGTGGTTTGTTCGACTCCCTTTTTCTCTGTCGTTGCTCTGGTTTCCCGATTGTCTTTAAGAATATATGGCCTGAGGATTTTTAAATCACCTTTGATCAGGCTAAACAGTGTATTGCAGAAAATCCCTCTGAAACCCTTCCCGATCAATTAGGGCCCTGTGATGTTAGCTTTGAAACTAGGGTTCTTGCTCACATTGTTGCAATCACTCTCCTTCCCAAAACTGGTTCCTTCTCAACCCTCTCTCAACGGGACACCTTCTTTGACTACTATATTATCTCCAACCTTAAAATCAAGTTGTCCTCCTAGGTCATAAATTTTATGATTGAGAGTGATGAAGATCCAACCAGTCTACCTTACGGTATGGCCATTACCCACATTCTGGAAGCTCATCAAATTCCGCTTTTAGACTACCACTCTGTTCCTGTTACAAGTGCTACACTCTAGAGCCTTCTCTAGTATGGGGTATGTGAGTATCAAGGGTGTCTGGGTCAAGAAGGGTGATAGTGATGCAAAGTCAACCCCTATGGAAACCAAGCCTTCGTGTGCTGTTCTTCCCTCTCTCATTCCTGCAGACCTAAATGAAAAGTTCAGCTCCACTGATTCTCAACTCTTAGACATCAAGACTCTCATGTCAGCCACACAGTCGAATGTGGATTCCATTAATGCTATTTTTAAGGAAATAGGGTCAGATGTGTCCAAAATCAGGGTGGCTGTGCAAAGGGTATGGGAGAATGCGGCTAAAGCCTTCAAGGAGGCACATGATAGGCTGGATGGAATGAGCGTTGATGCCAACACCAGTTTTGAACAGTTGAAGGAGGCAATCTGCAACACTCTTACCTACTTGCTGCGTCGATGAGATGGATGTGGTCTATAGACAATTTTTCCTTTGTTTTAAACTTGTTTTGGCTGTGGTTGGGCTATGCCCGTGGATGTTTTTCTTTTCTCTTTTGCGTATGTGGATATTATTTTTGCTACACCCTCTTTGCTGATGTCAAAAAGGGGGAGAATATATATCTTCTGGACTATTAACGCTCTATGTGCAGGTTCAACTCGATTATGCATATACTCCCTATTCGTTATACGGGTTAAGTTGACTATGCTACATGCATAGATAGTATCTTTTATTCTTTGAACTGGTTAAGTTAACTATGCTTCCCATACATAGAAAATAATATACAGGTACAAGTCGACTGCACATATTGAGGGGGAGATCAAGTTCAGTTGACTACAAATATTGAGGGGGAGCCAAGTCGGCCAGTCCCAAACAGGGAAGTCAAATGTTGTTTATCCCTTTACATATATGTATATTATTTTGCCATCATCAAAAAGGGGGAGATTGTTAGAACATATTTTAATGATGCAAATTAATATGCATGTGTAGGAGTTCAAAGAAGAAAAAAAGGAACTATTGGAATTGCTATGTCGAACAAGGAAGGATATCGCTCTCAACGGAAGCTTCCCTAAATACTCACAATGCACAAGGAAAGAATCAACTCTACATCAGCAAAACAGGATTAAATCCATGATTCTGGGAAATCAAATCTGCCGTAATGGAATAAAGATTGAACGCAATCCGTGATTGACGAGTCAGATCAAATCACTAAAGACCAATTAAAGCTAGAGTATCTGGACAGCAGTCAAGATCGGAAGGTCCAAAAATCAAGGAAGAATTCTGTCAAACCCGTCATTTGCCAAAGGAAAGGATATGAAGAGAAGAAATGGCTAGTACTTTATTCTTGAAGAGAATCAACTCTTTCCAAGGATCAAAACCTTTGGGTTGACAAGCCTTTACCATTCATCCTTGAATAAATTCATAGTGCAGCTCCCTCCTTAGTATACTTTGATCGAACCAAAATAACTCTCTTCAATTTACTGCAAACAAACATAGTAGCCTATATAGATCTGCTGTGTAACAAGTCAGGAATAGAAAGAGATCACACAACTGGTGAGGCATTGTATCAAACGAGTGCAAGAAAACTGAGCGACATATATCAAATCTGTACTCGAAAGAAAATTCATTTGCTTGAAGAGAAATCCCTTGCGACCCAAGGGGACTGGATTAGGATTCACATTGAATCCGAACCAGTATAAAATTCCAGGTGTCTTTAATTTCTGCATTTACTTTCTGCATATTACTTCGAATTTCTCTATATGCAAGATTTCCATATTCAGTCGACTACTAAAGTTTTAAGTCAACTTATTACGATTAATTTTAATTATATACAATTAACCCCCCATCTTTTAATTTCATGATCTGTCTCAAATCTTGTATGAGGCTAAGCCCTGCCTCCATATTTGTATAAGGTTAAGCATAGCCTTCTCTTTGCATGAGACTAAGCCCTGTCTCAAATCTTGCATGAGGTTAAGCCCAGCCTCCATATTTGCATAAGGCTAAGCACTGCCTTCTCTTTGCATGAGAGTAAGCCCTGTCTCCAATCTTGCATGAGGCTATGCCTTGCCTCTATTTTTGCATAAGGCTAAGCATTGCCTTCTCTTTGCATGAGACTAAGCCTTGTCTCAAATCTTGCATGAGGATAAGCCCTGCCTCCATAATTTTATAAGGCTAAGCATTACCTTATCTTTGCATGAGACTCAACTCTGTCTCAAATCTTGCATGAGACTAAGCCCTGCCTCTATTTTTGCATAAGGCTAAGCACTGCCTTCTCATAGGACTAGCATTGTCCCTCCATGCATAAATGTTGTTATATTGTTGGCATTGTCTCTTTCCCTCGGGCTATGCTCTACCCTAGACTCCGCACAGGACTAAGCTTTGTCTTGCTATCACTTTCAGTATCATATCTCTACACTTCATAGGATGACATATAGCTAACGTGTCCAAAGGCGTCATAGTCCCAAGACATCATCCTCAGAGCTTGAAGACACCATGTCATGGCCTGAGGATCTCTCAATACTTGCACATCATTATTCAAAGGCGTTATGGTTCAGATGCACCATCCTCATTGCCCGAGAACACCATTTCATGGCATGCGAATCTCCTATCTCGTAATTCATAGCCCAGGACATCATAGTCTAAGGATGTCCTCTACATTGTCCAAAAACAATCTTTCATGGTCAAAAGGGAATTTAGATCACATTTAGATTCTCGCACTAGCTATATACTTACATGCATCATATTTTAAGTTTTGCAGGTAATTCAGGAGGTAACTGTTCTTCAAACATAAGCAACCTTCACTCCGATTTCCATTCATACCATTTTCACTTTGCCATTATAGTCGATTCTCATCCATTAACCACCTTACCCTGTGAACATTCACATATATGCTCTATAATGCATCCGCTACACTCCAAACTCACAATTATAACCCCATTCGACATCACACGTCACAAAAGAACCTTTTCTACCGGCTTTATTCACCACTGGATCCAGAACTACACATGGTCTAATTCTTGTAAAATCAGGGATATGTAAGCAACTTAGAGACCAGGGTTCGGCCTCTATTTTTTCAAAACACGCATTTGGTCAAAATCGGTCTTCATTTCTTTACCCGAAAACTTTTTTTATCCTTCCCAGGTAAAGAGGGGAAGTTGTTGATACTCAATTTTTTCCTCATACATTTTAAAATATGCATATACACTTTTAAAATATTGAACATGTATTTACAAATATGCACAAGTATTTTATAATTTTTCTACAATTTTTAAAGGCCCCAAATCTATTTATTTCTGCATTTTTAATTACATAAATGTTCAAACTATCCATCATATTATTTTATTGTGATTTAATTATTTAAATGCATTATTTATGTTCATATGAGTGTTCAAATATTTCAATTGCATTTCTTATAATTATATTTGCATTTTAAAGACTATAATTGCATTTGTTTTTGCAAAAATAGCCCTATACATGCATAACTAAGTTATTTATATACAAAATATCTTTCTATATTTTTATTATATTAAGAAATTATTTTAAGTCACCTTCATACTCGAAAATTATTTTTTATCATTTAACTAGCCATTTTTAAAATTATTTTACTTAGTAAAATGGGTATTTAACAAATAGCCCCTAATTTATACCCAAAATCGGATCCCCCAATCCAATTTAATTAAATCCAAGCCCAATTCAAATCAAACATAACCCAATTAAATCCAACCTGGCCCAGATCCCTTCTAATCCTGGTCGTTGATCTGTGAGATCAACGGCCCCCGTTCATTCATTCCTTTTTTAATCCAAACGACCCCCTAACCCCCCTTATTTGTTACAACCTTCCGCCCTTGAATCCCTTATCTTCTCTCTTCTCTCTGAGACTAACCCTTACCCTAGCACCGTCACCTAAATCTACCCCAAATCCCTTTTATTCTTACCTATTCCATGAGATTCCATGGTTATTTGAGGCCTGCTACCGGCCTGCTACCTCTTATGGCTGTTCGATTTTGTTGTTTCATGAAGGGATAACGAAGAGACCAAACCCAAATTATGTTCAAAAACTATTTAAGGGTCTACCCTATGGTCATCTCCGTCTGTGAGTACTATTATCTTATGTTTATGGCTCAAATCTTTGGTTCTAAACCGAATTTCCTTATATCTCTGTCACTTTCTCAAAACCTTCATCTCTTACACTTTGAATATGTTCAAATCCTTTCAGATTTGAAACATTTTCGAGTTTATATTCTATCTTTCTTTAAAAAAATTCTATTCTCTTTACCATCGACTTATTTTTATGTTCCTCCAAATTAGGGTTTTCTGTTTCTTATTATTTGCTGAATATCTGAAGCGGTTTCGAATTTCTATAACTTTTTTTCTCTAAGGGCTTTCTGTTGTCCCTACTGTTGATCTTTCCTGAAGTTTCCCAAAACTAGGGCTCCACTTTTTCTTGTTTCTGCAAAAAAAAAAAGAATTATCTATGAGTTTCTAAGTGTTTGAAGTTAGTTATCTTTACTTTTATGTGTTAGTCCTTTGTTTATTCATTTGTGTCACTGTCCACTTCCATTTTTTTTGTTATTGATTATCTCTGTCAATCAAAATGGACTGACTGATTTACTTAGGGTTCAAGTCATATCTTCCTGTTAAAATTAGCACTTCCCCATGATTTTACCTATTTTCCTCATTTATAACTTTGATTGGTACTACTTACCTTATTTAGAATAATCAGTCTAATCTATGGTCTTTAGATTTATTTCTTACCTTATTTAACTTCCAATCATGCTTGCTGACTGATTTCGTTTGAGATTCTTCATGATTTAAGTGTTATTATTTGATTAGGTTTAGCCTTGACTGACTGGTTAATTGATTTGCATACTCTATTTATGTACCGTTAATTTTCCTTGCCTTATTTGTATACTCTTCTCAATACCATTTAAGTTCATTTCTTTTCTTCAACTCACATGAACATAGTTCAACACACACACAGACATAGAAAAATATAAAAAAAGTTCTTACTCTCTTCCTCTATCACAATCTTCTACTCTTTGCTGTTACATTGTCTAGCCGGCTGGAAGCCAGGGCTAGACCTTTGGACCTTGTTTGCTTCACTATGCTATTCTAAATTCTTAACTGATATGCCTCCACTTTACTATCGTTCAAACCTCTGTATGATTTTAACTTGTGTACTTCTTATTCTCAGCATGTTTACTTTCATGTTATTAGATTAGTATGTTCTTTGTTATCAGCCTGCCTATCTTTAACTAGATCCTTGAGCTTTATGTTTATTGTTCCTAATCAACATGTTTACTGCTATTCAATTAGACTATATGCTTCTTGCTATCCAATTTGACCTATTTGTTTTCTTATAGCCAACATACCTTTCTTCTTCTTAATCAAACCTATGTGTTTATTGCAATAGTATGTCTACTTCTATTCAACCTATGTGTTTACTGCAATAGCATGTCTACCTCTGTTTGATTAAACCTACATGTGTCCTGACTTTAACTTGTTTGCTCCTGTTTTAGCTAGACCTATGTGCTTCTACTTTCAGCAAGTCTGCATACTTGCTCATATCTAAACTACACCTATGTCTGTTTACTTCCCCACTAGCATATTCTTTCTATCTTTATTTTATATGTTCATCACTAATAGACTTCTAACCAAGATTGCTCTCAATCCCTGCTACCCCTTTGTATGTGATTGTATGATTGATGCTAACATGCCATGTCTTTGTTTAGTGTTTTCTCACCTAGTAACAACTAATAAACTAAGTTGAAGCTCTAAGTGATCATGTTTCTCTATATTGTTTGATTGTTGGAACCTTTGTTTCAGTCACTAGAATTGAACTACCATGTTTGCTCCTTACTTCCTGAGAATCCAAAAACTATTTTCTTAAAAAATCATCTCCTGTTTTCAACTCCTATTCTTAGAACACCTAGGGTCCTGCCACTCTAGTGTGAGCATTGCTTAGGAGACCATGAGACTTCTCTAAACTTTGACACACTGGGGTTGGCTTTCCAAACTTGCTCACAAAAGGGTTCCTTTGAAAGTTTTCTGGTATGAGCATTTCCCGGGGTCCTTGAAGCCCTTGGGAATTTTGACACACCGGGATACTACTGGATGCACTATGAGTCATTGGGGTACTGCATATTTGTTTGAAGGCATGGTTTTCCAGGTTTATTGTTTTGGCCTGTTCATGCTCCATATAGTTGTAGCAGTTTCACTTTTGTAGTTTATTATTAATGTTGGTTTATAATAATAATTGCTTCATAAATAGATATTGGGGATATTAATAAAACTGGGAGGGATTCTTATATATTTTGTTAGGAAAAGGTATATACCATGTCTATAGGGTTTAAAATCAATCCTGCATTCTAGATATCCTGCCTGAAAGTTTACTGGGCTATTTGTTTGCTTATGTAAATTCAAATACCCTACCTGCATTCCAGATACCATGCCTATAGGGCATAAAATCAATCCTGCATTCTAGATATCATGCCTATAGGTTATTGCAAGGTTCATTTATTTAGACACCATGCCTGTATCAATTTTTGTATACCATTAAGGTATAAATCAATCTCTACATGCCAATGAAGTTTAAATCAGTTTTCTACAATGTCAATAAGGGTTTAAAACTAATTGCTGCATTTAAATACCATGTCTATAGGATTTTAAAACTAATTTCTGCATTTAGCTACCATTGTCTATAAGTTTAAAACCAATTTCTACACCTAGACAACATGCCTATAAGATTTAAATCAGTTCTCGTATCCAGATACCATGTCTATAAGTCTAAAATCAATCTCTAAATGTCTGCTTGAAATTATATACTGGTTCATTGCATTTCTGATCAATAACTAGATACAATGTTTATAGGACATCACTGATACACGCCTAGACAAGCCTGTAGGGAGACTAAAATCTTACAAACTGTAAAACTGTGCTTTTGTTATTTATGAATTGTTCAGAATCAACAAGCCCCTAAAATCAGTAGGCAAACTAATTAGGTCTCTATTGCTTTGCTTAAACACATTGCTGGATATATTCTAGTTGTCAAGCTCACCTAGATGTCCTGCTCTAGGATCCTTTGAAATATCTAAAATCTTGTTGTTTGAGACGTGCTATTGTCTGCTTGTGTGAGGAGGTAAAAGTGAGCCTTTAATTTCCCCTTTATGTGAATGTCCTATTTTTTTTTCTTGTTTCTTAGATTTTCTCCATTTAAGCACTTTAGGAGAGTCTAGAACTGCCTTAATTAGAGGTCCTAAACACCTTTAGGGTCGTAAGGAAGAGACTGCTAATGCACGCATAGTGTACGTTTAATTTGAATAGCTTATATAACCACTAAGGGGAGGGTAATCGGGTTGTAAATGATATGATGACCTGTGCGCTAATTCTATGTGTGGCACCCCAACTAGGGAAAAGCATTGTACAGAAGTGATCTTGTAGGCTAAAAAACCTAGGGCCCCCTTTACTCCATGTTTTAAATAGAATATCCATTTTTCTAATTTGCTTTATCTATTTATAAGACTAATTCACATAATATGAGATCGACCGAGTGGACCTCGAGGGATGCCTAACACCTTCCCCTAAAGGTTATTTCGAGCCCTTACCCAATCTCTGGTAATGCAAACTGTATTTTATGAGTTATTTGATTTAGGTGCCATATCACACCTTAAATCCATTAGGTGGAGACTCTTCAAATCCCATACAAAATCCCAAAAGGATATGAGTTTTTCCCAATGAATGTTGAAACCCGGACTCTGCGAGGAAAAAGGGAGCGTGACAATAATCACTGATGCCATCCAGGGTGGGGGGAAACTCATCCATGGCCACCTAATCTAAATGCAATGACTCTTCCTCATCATTAAACCCATCACAGTCATACATCATCTTGCCATCAAATTCGATCTTCCTATTTCGCACCTTGGTCACAAAGGTGTCCCTTTTGATACGGGCTACGTTGGCATAAAACTCGTTCACTAAATGCTCATTGGCCTCCGGCGGCTTGCTTGTGAAGATTTTCCACCCCTCTTTCAGCAAATTGCCTCTTCACATTGGTGTTGTGGGGTAGAAGATCCTTTTCTATTAAATGCCTCTCATGTGTGAGTAACCTCTGAGGCCACCATTCCCAAAATTTATGGTAGGCTTTCTCACTGACAAATCTTTCTTGACATACCATCAAGTTCTTCGTTCTCTCCAACCGACCTGTTTGGGTGTCACCACCCCTCCCGTTGTCAGGGATCTCAACATATACATCAATTGGTTCATGTCTAGGTGGAGAAGCTGTAGGAGAGGCCGATGCTGAAAACTCACTACTTTCCTCTAAGTCATCAGACGACTTAGAAGAAGTAGGAGAAACAAGAGATGCTAGGGGTATAGGCTCGTCTATCAATTGGAATCTCCCCTGGAAGTCTGCGGGAATATGGGTTGGCAATGGACTCCCTTTCGAAGCTTCCCGGGAAGGGACTAATCACTACCCTCTGAATGGGATACGGCTCTATCGTAGCTTTGATTGTTTTCCTCAACTTTCTAATTGATTTTTGGACCGCTAAGGTTAATTTGGTCATTCTTTGACCTCCTCTTCCCCTGCTTCGAGAGGATTCGACCCTCCCTTTTTGACAGTGTTTTACAGGCAGAGGTCTGCTAATAGCGGAAAAAGGAGGGCGGTCGCGGAATGGTTATCGTTGACAACGAAAAAAGGGCCACGGCCACGGAGGACTGGGGATCAGACTACCCAGCCTCTAAACTTGAGGTTCGTTGAGAACAACATTTCTGGTGCAACCGCTAAAGTTGAAGCGCTGTCCGCAAAAAAACAAAAGAGACCGCGGTTTGACACTTCACTGAACTTAAATTTTACTGTCTGCAAAAAAGGAATCGCGGCCGCATAAAACAGGCCGCTGTCAGTGGAATTTCCACCGATGACCGCGAAAAGCAGACCATTTTTTAACTGAAGCTTCATATGAATGTTGATTGCATAATTCAAAAATTAAACGGCCTACCTAGGGTTTTCACTTTTTTAGACATTAAAAATATTATGAATATTACCAATACCTACTAGGCATGCCCAACAAGTATTATCATGCATTTTAGCAACAACTAATTAGCAACTACTTAACCCTAGTTGAAACTAAGAGAAAAGAGGAAGAAGTTAACACTAAAAGAAAAGATAAGTACAAATTGAAAAACAATGTTGATTTTGTTCATACCAGTAGTTGGATGTATGTTGGAAATTAGTTTTGACTAGAGTTGTGCAGACTAGGATCAGATGAGAGGAGATGAATAGTGAAAATTTTCTTCTGAGGGTGCAAAGTGTGAAAAGGGTAAAAGGCTCTATGACCTTCTATTTATACTAAAAAGCACAGGTACCTACATATCTTACTTGGCGCGGCCGCAGAATTCCATCGTGGTCCACACTTTTTTCTGTTATGAAGAGCTACCTGTTCAACACTTCTGCTAAGTGCGGAAAAATGGGTGCGGCCACGAAACAGGTCCGCTGACCGCAGAAAAGCCACCGTGGACACAGATGAAACTTGAGAGAGGTCTAATTTTGGACTTTTCAAGTCCCTGTCCACTACCAATTTACGCTCCCGCATAAAGCTTCCGCTGACCACGGAATTTGGAGCGCGGTCAGTGGTCCAATTATAGACTTAGCCAAATTTTTCCAGTTTCATCATACACAACATCAAAAATTTCCTACATACATCTCATAACTAGTTAGTCCAAAACAAATCCTACACTAAGAAGAAAATGAAAAACACATGGGTTGCCTCCCAAGGAGCGTCTGATTTAACATTGCGTCACAACGTATATTACCATTATCATTTGAAGTTGATCAAGGCCACCACGTGGCTATTACCAAATTTTCCCAGGTAATGTTTGACTCGGTGCCTATTAACTCTAAAAACTTCACCATTTTTATTCTTCAAATCAAGTGCACCAAATGGAGTCACATGTACCACTTCAAAAGGGTGACAACATTTTGACTTGAGCTTTCCCCGAAATAGTCCTAATCGAGAGTTGAATAAGAGAACCAAGTCACCCTTCTTGAATTCCTTGCTTCGAGCATATTTGTCATGTAAGTACTTCATCTTGTCCTTATACAAGGACGAGCTGGAATAGGCATGATACCTAAACTGATCAAGTTCATTGAGTTGCTCTACCGAGAGATTTGCATGTGCTCTAACTCAAGATTTAACCTCCTCAGCGCCCAAAATGGCCTTGTGCTATAACTCAACCAGAAGATGGCACGCCCTCCAAAATACCAATCGATACTGAGACATACCAATTGGAGTCTTATAAGCAGTCCTGTAAGCCCATAAAGCATCATCCGGTTTCCTTGACCAATCAGTTCTATTTGCATTGAATTTTTTCGATAATATGCTCTTTATCTCCCTGTTGCAGATCTCAACTTTTCCACTATCCTGAGGATGATAAGGTATTGATACCTTGTGATTGACACCATACTTTGCAAGCAAAGTGTTAAATTCCCTATTGCAGAAATGAGAACCCCCATCACTGATGATTGCCCCAGGAGTGCCAAACCGGGTGAAAATATTTTTCTTGAGAAATGCCACCACACTCTGGACTTCATTTTTGGGAAAATCCACAGCCTCAACCCACTTGAAAACATAATCAACGGCCACCAGAATATAAGTGTTGCCACACAAACTCATAAAAGGCCCATGAAGTCTATGCCCCACACGTCAAAAATGTCAACATCAAGAATAGTGGTGAGAGGCATTTCATCCTTCTTGGAAATTCTACTAGCTCTCTGACACTCATCAAATCTCTTGACAAGCTCACCAACATCTTTATATAGAGTAGGCCACTAAAAACCACAACTAAGAACCTTTAAAGCAATTCTCGCCCCACCACGATGACCACCGTAGGGCGAGGAATGGCAAGCATCAAGAATACTCATTTGCTCCTCTTTTGGAACACATCTCCAGATCACACCATCATTACAAATCTTGAAAAGATAAGATTCGTCCCAGTAATAATCCAAGTTGTCCCGTTTAAGCTTCTTCCTTTGGTTAGAAGACAGCGCACTCGGAACAATGTCGGTCACAAGAAAATTGGCTACATTGGTGAACCAAGGCATACTATTCGAAGAAACTAAGAGGAGTTGTTCATCCGGGAATGCATCATTAATTTCGAGACAATCTTTGGGTCTCCCCTCCTCCTCCAAGTAGGACAAGTGGTCTGCCACTTGGTTATCACTTCCTTGCCGATCAACAATATCTAGGCCAAATTATTGAAGCAACAAAACCCATCTCATCAATCTCGCTTTAGAGTCCATTTTGGTCATCAAATAATGGAGTGCCGCGTGATCAAAATGAACAATCACTTTGGCACCCCTGAGATAAGTCCTAAACTTCTCCATTGCAAATACAATTGCTAGCAACTCTTTCTCCGTCAATTGACCTGGGCATCATTCATATTTTTGCTTGCATAGTACACCAGGTAAAACATCTTGTTATCCTTTTTCCCCAAGACCGCTCCTACCGCAACATCACTAGCATCATGCATGAGCTCAAATGGAAAGCTCCAATTGGGTGCGGTGATGATATGTGTAGTAGGCAATCTATACTTGAAAAGATCAAAATCATTCATGCACTCATCATTAAATACAAAATTTGCATCTTTTTCCAACAATTTGCACAAGGGATTCACCACCTTGGAAGAGTCCTTGATGAAACTTCGGTAGAACCCCACATGCCCAAGAAAGGTCCTTACTCCTTTGACGGAAGTTGGAGGAGGGAGTTTTGAAATCATTCAATCTTCTCTTTATCCACTTCGATACCGTTCTTTGAGATCTTATGGCCGAGGACAATGCCCTCCTCGACCATAAATTAGCACTTTTCCCAATTAAGCACTAGATTTGTCTCCCCACATCGGGCCAATACTTTATCAAGATTACCCAAACATTCTTTAAAAGAGTCATCCACAACACTAAAATCATCCATGAACACTTCCCAGAAGTCCTCCACCATGTAGCCATCATACACCACTAAAAGGTGGATGGTGCATTAGACAAACCAATGGCATTCGGGAAAATGCTATGGTGCCATACGGACATGTGAAGGTGGTTTTCTCCTGGTCCTATGGTGCAATCATCATCTAGTTGTAGCCTGTGTACCCATCCAAAAAGCAATAGTGGGAACGCCCAGCAAGTCTATCCAGTATTTGGTCAAGAAAGGGCAATGGAAAATGATCTTTGCGAGTCACTTTGTTCAGCTTCTGGTAGTCCATGCATACCCTCTTGGTGGGATCAACTCATTTTGCTTATTTGTGACCACAGTCATACCCCTTTTTTGGAACACATTGTACCGATGAAGTCCATGAACTGTCCAACCCCTGCATCTGGCCACTTGATAACTTCCTTCTTGATGAAATCTTACATAGCCTCGTTCAACCTCCTTTGATGTTCCACGGAAGGTTTGGCATCATCCTCGAGTATAATCTTTTGCTTGCAATGGGAGGGGCTTATCCCTCGAATATCAGCTAGAGTCCATCCAATTGCCATCTTCCTTCTTTGAAGCACCTCAAGGATGGCATCTACCTGCATGTTAGTAAATCAAGAAGAAAGAATAATAGGTAAGGTTGAACAAGGGCCCAAGAATTCATACCTGAGGTGTGGAGGCAACGACTTCAAATCCAATATAGGAGGTTCCTCGATTGAGGGCTTTGTTGGTGGAGTCTTTCTATTCTCAAGATCCAAGGAGAGTTTACGGGCTCAGAGGAGTAAGAACACATTCCTTGAAAGGCATTTACATACTCTACCACGCCTTTATCCTCGGTTACATCATGGTTCAACAATACATCTTCTAAAGGATCCTCCATATTGATCATGGCATTCGTGTCATCAACTATCACCTCCATCACCAAATCCATAAAAGAACAAACCTCAGTACTATTCGGCTACCTCATTAGTTTGCACACATGGAAGACAACTTTTTTGTCACCCACCCAGAAGGTGAGCTCTCTTGCTTCCACATCAACCAATGCCTTCGCTTTTATGAGTAAAGGCCTTCCCAATATTATCGGCACCTCATAGTCAACTTTGCAATCTAGAATCACAAAATCAGCAGGCAAAATAAGTTTGTCCACCTGGACAAGAACATCATCAATAATACCAGGCGACCCTTCATTGCTCTAACGACCATTTGCATTCTCATTGAAGTGGCTCTTGGTTGAACAATACCCAAAGTCTTGAATACAGAATAAGGCATCAAATTTGTACTTGCTCCAAAATCACACAAGGCCTTTGCAAAATTCGCACTTCCAATGGTATATGGAATGGTAAATGCACCGGGATCTTCAAGCTTTGGATCCATCGAGTGTACAATGACACTCACTCGATGAGCCATTTTGATGGTCTTACAATCCATAGATATCTTTTTAGTTACCAAGTCTTTTATAAACTTGGCATATCCTGGCATTTGCTTAAGAGCTTCTACCAAGGGTATATTGATCGACAAACTTTTCATCATATCAATACACTTCTTTAACTGGTTTTTATTCTTCTTTTTTGCAAGCCTTTGAGGGTAAGAGGGAGGAGGCTTTGTCAAGGGAGCCTTGGCTTTAGGCATTATCATTTTTGGCATATCTATCACGTGTTCCCTATACAGGTTCACGTCATTTAGAGTCTCCTCCTCATTGTCATGAAAATCAATTCTCCCCTCACCATTCACATTATCTTCACTCACTTGCTCAACAACTATAGGATCATCTTCATTTTTCACTTAACATCATCACTCACAACTTCATTTTGCTTGGAGGTACTTGCTTCACCACCTATACTAGCCCTACTAGTCACCGCTATTGCATGGCCGATATTGTTACCTCCCTTCGAGTTTACTACCGTGTCACTAGGTAGTGTCCCCTTAGGGCGAGTGTTCAAAGCCTGTGAAATCTAACCAAGTTGGTCCTATAAATTGCAAATACAAGTATTATGGGGTGCCAATTGGGCATCAGAGTCAGTGTTATTTTTCATCATTTGCTCAAATATTGACTCAATCCGTCCCATCTCATTGTTGGATGATCTAGGACCTTGGGACAGAAATGGAGGTAGAGTGTTTGGTAGTTGAAATATTAGATGCCTTTGAAAACCCGGCCCTTTACTACCTTGAGTACCATTATTCTAACCTCCTTGGTTGTTGTTGTCACCCTAATTGTTGTTGTTACCCAAAGTCTGGTTATTGTTCCCCCAATTTTTGGAGTTGTTGGAGTTGTTATTGTTCCAATTTCCTTGGCCTTGGTTGCCCCAATTCTAATTATTCCCTTGCAATCTACATTGTTGATTTGGAGCATTATCTCGTTGGCCTTGATAGTTGTTGGCATACAAAACCTCTTAACTTTGCTCACAATACCCATTATCTTGGTTGTAACCACTACTACCTTGCTCATATTGATCTTGATTGCCTTGCATTTGTTGCCCATGCTATCTTCTCTTGTTTACCAATAGATTAACGCCTTCCATTGCGTTCACTTTCTTTGGTCCATCAATCTGTTGAAGCTGTGCTTTTGCTAACTATTTCATGGTTGTTGTACTAAGTTATGGCTTGTCCGTGGTCTTGAAGTTCCTTGTTAAGGTTTATAACATGAGGGTCCCCCTGAGGAACATTCATCCAACTCGGCCAGTCTGAGGAGGTGTCAGCCATCTCACCAAGAATCTCATAGGCCTCAACATAAGACAGCTTCATAAAATACCCCCTGCTAGCCGGTTCACACATATTTATTGGTCATGTTTATGCCCCGATAAAATGTATGTTGGATCATTACTTCAGTAATGTCATTGTTGGGGCATTCCTTAACCATAGTTCTATACCTATCTCGTATCTCATGAAGGGGTTCATTTGGTTCCTATTTAAATACTAAGATCTCATCCCTCAATCCAGCCATATGTCCCGGTGAGAAAAACTTGTCAATAAACTTGTCGGCCAACTCATCCCACGTAGTGATGGAATGGTTGGGGAGTCTTTCGAGCTAGTTCAAGGCTTTCCCTCTAAGTGAAAAGGGAACAATCTCAGTCTTAATGCATCCTCTGACATATTTGTTTGTTTTCTTACCCTAGTAGGAATCCACAAAACCCTTTAGATGTTTATATACATTCTCATGAGGAGCACCTGTGAAGTACCCTCTTTGCTCCAATAAGGTTAGCATGACATTCGTAATCAGAAAATTGCCTATCCGGATCTGAGGTGGGACAATTTCACTTGCGTACCCTTCATTTGGAAGTTGGAAGCACCCACTGAGCTACTGGCGGAGGAGCTGGGGGAGGGTCTGGAATGTTTTCCTTCGCCTTTCTGCCTCTTCTTTGACCTTGAAGTACTAGAGGCACATCATCTTCACCATTATCATCTATCTCCTCCTCCGGGATAACATTTTCATTAGGATTGTCGCGCCCCCCTTTTTCCCTCCCCCCAGAGAGAGGTTCAGGTTTCGACATTCCATGGGGTGTGATAACTCATTTCCTTTTCAGAATTGGGTATTTGAAGAGTCGCCACCTAACGAGTTATGGTGTGTTAGCGAACCTAGAGTGATTAACTCTTGGATTGGTTTGCATTACCAGAGATTAGGGTAAGGGCTCAAAGTAAACTCAAAGGGAAGGTGTTAGTCACCCCTCTTGGTCCATAACTATGGGTCCCAACCGAACTTATATTCACAAATTAGTCCATACAAATAAATAGTTGAATCATATAGGTTGCAAGTAAAGCACGTTGGTTAACTCAAGTAATAGAATAAAGATTTTTGAACAAAGTTGTTAACAAAGGTTTTAAATAGAAAGGGAATTTTGGTAAAAGAAGGAGTCCTAGGTTGGTTAGCCTATAGGTTCACCCCATACAATATCCGGTAAACACTCCTCGATGAGGGGCTACACGTGATATTAACACGTAGTCATCATATCCTATATCTACCCTTCCCATACCCTTAGTGGTCATGCAAAACGAGTGTTTGGTCTGCAATTTCTATTGCGTGATGCTACCCGTCCCTTCTTAATGGTCCTGGAGGGAGTTAGGATCTCTACCTATAGGTGGTTCTAGACAGACCCCTAAGGTTTTAAAGGTGAAAATTCTAAGGCGACAAGCAAAACACTTAGGACTTTCAGCACATAAAAGGGAGCAATTAGAGGCTCAAAGTTTCCTCCTCAAACAAGCACAGAAACAGCACGACTCAAGCACAATTAAGTGCTTTTATTAGACAGTATCTTAAGGCAGGATATCTAGGTGAATATGCAGAAGACAAGCATTTTATTTTCTTTGTAAACTCAAGAGTAGTGACCCTAGCAGTTGCCAATTGATTTTTAAAAAATGCCTCTTAGGATCAGAAAAAAAGCAATAGAAACAACTTCAGAGTTGCAGTTTGGAAAACTCCCTAAAGGCTTGCCTATACGCGGAGTACTGATGATTACATTTATATAGTAAAACAAAATAGATTTTGAAACAGACTTTTTTAATACCTATAGGCAAGATATCTAATGATAGATTGAGGCAGTTTTAAAGAACTTGTTTCAGGAAATAGACTACTCAAGTAAACCAATCCATAAGTGAACTAAACGTGAACTAGGTTGAATTATTTAGACTAGTTTAGATTGGCAGGCAAGAGTTCGAGTATGGTTTCCTATAGGCATGATATCTAAGTTTAATATTGATTTTAAAGACTTTCAAGAATGGAACCGTACATAACACTTGTTATAACAGAATCTGGGTTAAATTACATCCTATATGCATGACATCTATTAGTTAAGCTGATTTTAAGACATTGAAGGAATAATTTTTATTATGAAATTATTTGAATCCTATAGGCATGGTTTCTAGCATGGTGAATAAACATGACAAGATGTAAAGCGCTATAAACATGATTTCTATTTGGTAAAGTAATCAGATTTAAATGTAAAGTCCTAGGAACATGATTTCAACTTGGTAAAGCAATCTGATTTAAATATAAAGTCCTATGAGCATGATTTCTACCCGTATTACCCCATAAATATGCATCTACCCATCCCTTTCTCTAAATACCCCAACATTTGTTTGCAAGTTATTACAGACCAATGACTGAATTACATAAGTATATAAGAAAATAAGAAGCTACTCTATAGGGAGCCTTCGATTAGGCCCAGATTCCCAAAGCCTCCAGTGGCCTCAAATGCCTCAATTCCATAGACAATGTCAGAGTCTAGGTGCATCAAAGGTCCCTAAGGATCTCAAGGATCCCGGGCAGTGCTTACACCTAGACTTGGTAACCAAAAATTGAACAAGTGTAGTGTGGAAGGTCTAACCTTAGTATGCTAGAGTTTAGAGGGTTCTCAAGAGGATCCCAAGGCAGTACACATACCGGAGAGGGCGAAACTTATTGACTTAAAAGTAGAAGTGATTGACACAAGTTGAAAAGTTTTAGTGAAAAACTCTATTAAAGGAAGTTTGTTTGAAAGTAATATAGTAAAACATAGAGACTGTTTGAAAAGACATGGGAGAAATAAATAGAAGTCCAAACACAACGGCTTAGGACAGGTTCATACATAGCTAGGAGTCACAGCACCAACGCAAGTTCAGTAGCCACAAACAGGGGTCAAGGGGTTTGGGGATACATATGACACATAATTAAGCAAAGATCTAGGAATTGGTATAGACATGCTCAGAAGCAGCTGACTAGACAGATCCAAAACCAGACAAAAGAACAAACTCATATACATGGGTGATAGGGATTTGGGCATTTATGGAATATATGATGGTAAGCACATAACAAGTAAGTGATAATTGGTATAGACATGCTCAGAAACACACAGATGGGTAATATAATGATCTTAAGGGAGAGGAGTACATAATAATGTAAACATCAACAACAAGTTTCATAACAAAACCATAAATAGAAGCAAACTAGAAACAGGATGAACTGAAATAATAAGAGAATCATATTGTTGTTGGAACTTTTAATTGGAACTATAACATACCAGTAAAGAGGACAGTAAGCAAAGTGAAATAACAAGAGAACAGAATAGTTAGCCTTGGCTTGCAGCCGACTAACTTTAAAGTAGTAGCAAGTAGCATAAGAGAGAGCAACAAGTTTTAAATGTAAGAGATAACTTTTGAACCAAGAGACCGTGTGTTGTTAATGGAAGACTAGGGTATTTTTAGTTTGAAAGCAGGTAACAAATAACGTAAAAATCAAAGTCCATTAGTAATTAAGCAACTTAGAATCAGTCAGTCAAGAAATCAAGTTAAATACTCCTTTTAAGTTAAGGGAATTAACTCAAACAGTAAGAACAAGTGATAAATAAGGAAAGAAAATAGTGTACGACTAACAATGAAAGGTTCAAATTCAGTAAGTATATGGTAGACAATTAGGGCTAAGTTCAAAAAACTCCCATTAAGGGAATAGTTCAGTAAGAATAAAGTACCACAACAAATAAGGTAGGAGAATCAATCAATTTAAACAAATGAGGTAGAAATTTCAGGTTTTTAAAAGAAGATATTTCAATCAAACCATAAAATAAGGAATTCAGAATCAATCAAGAGGAAATTATGACTCCATACTCAACATATAAATAGAGTAAGAACAACTAGACATAGCAAACATGTAGGGTCACAATATTGATAGAAAGAGGCAAGTCTTCAACAATCAAGATGAACATAATCATATAAAGGTGGCATGAGTTAGGCTAAGAACTCAGTAAGAACATATTTGAAGCAAGGTAACCTTGGAAACTTAACAAGAATCAAGTAGTCATGCTAACACACAGAACCAAACAAAGACAATCTAGAAATATTAGGGATTTTAACATAGACAATTTGAAAAAGCAGTAAAAACATAGAATCAGTTGAGATATACAAAGGGTAGAAGTTTAAACATAAAAATTGGTTTAAACAAAGTGTAGAAGAAGTTCCAAAAAAAAACACTAACTTTAGAAGAAAGTGAAAACAACTTGAAATCGATGAGTTTTGCAAAAGAGGTTCAAGAATAGTGTAAAACATAAAAGGAACAAACTTGAATCGTTTAAAAATAACACAGATCTAGGAGATGTAAACAAAAATTAGGGTTTCAGAAAAAACCCAAGTAGAGATGGAAGAACCTGTTTAGAAACTCAAAGATCATAACAAATACAGTGTGATTTTGCTCGAAATCACATCGGAGTAGCCATGAACAATCAAATAGCAAACCCTAGATAGAAGTCAACGTTGCCCAAGGCCCTTGAAGGCCTCAAAGAAGATGAGCATGGCAATGGAGGAGCCATTGGAGGCTTAGGAATTGAAGGGTGGTCACCGGAGAAGACTGGAGAAGGGAGGCGGTTGAAAGGCTAGGGTTAGATTGAGAGTTTATGGAGAGTAAAAGGGATTTGAGGGCGGTGGTGTGTAGAGAATGATTAGGGTCAGGGGGGTCTTAGGAATTAAAAAAGGAAAGGCTTAATACGGGCCGTTGATCTGGGAGATCAACAGCCAAAATTTAGTTTATATTGGATTGGATAGACGGGTTCAGGGTTTGGGTCGGGTAATTTAGTAGGAAATTGGGCTGGGGTTGGGTTTAATTTAGGCTATAATTGAAATGTCAATCTGGCTATATTTTAAATAGCCACTTTTTCCTATATTAATTTATAGTAAATCGTAAAAAATTTCTGAAAAATAATTTTATGTACCAAAATTGTTTAAAAAATATATACACTAAATGGGCTAATATTGCAATTTATATGCAATTTATCTTAAAAAACCAAATGCTATTATAAAAATACATAAAAATATATTAATTATATTTTGGCATAAATATAGAAATTAAATGACTAAATGATTACAACAATTTTGGGATTAATTATTGGGGATATTATGAATAAAAGGGGAGGAAATAAATCGATTTAAATTCTTAAAATTATGGAAAAATATAAAAACCCCGTGCATGCTTATATTTTCATGTCTATGTTATTTTGAAGGTATTTATGCATATTTAAAAATATATAGAAAAAAATTAGGTATCAACATGGATCATTATTTGCCATTTTGCACCTGAATCAATTAACTCACATACGTTAGTAAAACAGAAGGAAAGAAAAATAAAACACAACTAGATAGATAGATAGCCAAAACAATTTAACTCCCCGGTAACAGTGCCAAAAAGAGATTGACTCCAATCCTACATCACTATACAAAGGCGAAGAGTGATCGATGCAGCTTTTACCCGAAGGGTCGGGATCGATTTCCACAGGGAGTTAATATTGGTTTGGAGTTGGGTTTCTATCTAATCTAGCGGTATGTGTCGCTTTTAATTGCACTTATAACGATGTTTGGGTTAGTCACTATTCTACTTTTAATGCTATAGAATGCTGAAAATAAACTAAGAACAATGTTTTTTTGTGAAGTTTTCTCAAGTGATAAAAAGCACTAGGGAAGTGACTTACACCTAGGCGAGTATCTAATGGGATCTAAAATTTAGGGCAAGTTTGTTATATTTGTGGTCGTGATATAGCCATTTCACATACTTACTCACTCTATACCTCTTAGTAGTTTGAGTGACTTTGCCCTAATTGGCTTTCTCAATCCCAATTGGGTGTTCGAACAACACAAGTAAAATTGGCTCAAGTCGGGTATTACTATCTCTAAGTTTAACCCTGTTATTGGGGCTATCAAATCTCTTGAATGCACCCCAATTCCTTGTTATCCTAATTTTCCTAGACTTAGTCCCTCTTTATCAAGAAGAAGTCTAACTCATAAAGGCGTGAATCAGTGTTTGCAACCACCAATTCTACAACTAAAGCATGGATCAAGCAAGTATCACTAAACCATAAACAATTAAGCCCTAAAATATAAGACCTAATTAAATATCCACACTAGGGTTAGCTAAAGGGTTTAGCTATTCATAATAAAGGTAGAAATCAAATATGAAGATGAAATATAAGCCATAAAAGTTAATTACAAGAAGAAAATCAAAGATTAATATCTAAAGTTGTTCTAAAATTACTCTAAGTAGTAAAATACGATTGTTCACGAGTTCCTCAGTACAAAAGATAACCTAAAATTCTGGAAAAAAAACTATTTATACACAACTGAAATTACTGGACAAAAATACCCATACGGAGGTACCGCTGTCAGCAATATTGTGCGCCTCAGCGCTTTAACTTTTGTGGTCGTGCAAAAGCAAGCTCAAACTGCGTTTCTTCCATTTTGAGCTTGGTCTGGACTTGATTCCGCTGGGAGCGTAAAAATGACCGCCTCAGCGTTGTCTTCAACCGCGATCGCGTAATATGCTTGCAGACTGTGCTTTTCATTTAGGCTTAAATTTTTAGGCCTCTGAATCTTTAATTCGCCCTTAGCGGATTTCGCATCGCGGCAGTGTCAAGTATTCCACTATCGCACTATTCCACCGCGGTCAGCGGTACCTGTTGTGCCCAAAATTGCCTTCACTGAATCTCAATTCCGCTGTCAGCGCATTTATGGACACCTTAGTGATGAACCTTTTACGACCGCTCTTTTTATTCATTGTCTATGCTTTTTTCTCAGCTTTAAACTTGTGTTGGTTTAACTCCTTTATGATCTAGTTATGACTTTCTTGCTTCATTTTGACCAAACCTTGCAAACAAGCACAACAAGTTAGTTTTCGGGAATACTTTTACATATTTTTTATCGAAAACCTTAGCAAAAGAGAGCATAAGATAGGCTAGAAGCCATAGTTATCAGTTGGCCCCTCCACTGAACCTTTACCATAGAAATCCTCTTAGATCTCAACTGGCGATATTGTCTTGCAACAACGACAACTGGCTCCTCCTCATAACCTAGGATCTCATCCACCTAAATAGTACTGAAGTCTAACACGCGTGACAAGTTCACGTGATACCTATGGAGCATAGACACGTGAAAAACCCGATGAACTTTTGATAGGCTGGAAGGTAAAGTGAGCTCATAAGAAACCTCCCCAACTCGCCTCAACCCCTCAAACGGGCCTATGAACCTTGGGCTCCGCTTGCCTTTCTTCCCAAATATCATAATACCCTTCATCGGTGAGACTTTCAAGAAAACCTTCTCGCTTACCATAAATGATACATCACGCGCCTTCTGATCCGCGTAACTCTTTTGTCTGGACTATGTTATGCGAAGTCGCTCCTGAATCAACTTTACCTTTTCTAAGGCATCTTTCACCAAATCAATACCATATAACTTAGCCTCGCCTTGCTCAAACCACCCTGATGGGAGAACGACATCGCCGACACCAAATTGCCTCATATGGAGCCATATCGATGTTGGACTGATAACTGTTGTTGTAATCAACTCGGCCAAAGGTAAGAATCGATCACACTACCCTCTAAAGTCAATCACACATGCTATGAGCATGTCCTCTACGATCTGAATTATCCAGTCCGACTGCTCGTCGGTCTGTGGATGAAATGCTATGTTGAGCTCTACACGGGCCCCCAATTCACTCTGTATGGCTCTACAAAAGTGTGAAGTAAACAGAGGGCCTTCATCTGATATGATGGAAATAGGAACACCATGCAACCAAACTATCTCCTGAATATAAATCTGGCCAACCTCTCTGAAGCATACGTAGTCACAATCGGAATGAAATATGCCAACTTAGTCAACCTGTTGACAATGACCCAAACTTCATCAAACTTTTGCAAAGTCCGCTGAAACCCAACTATGAAGTCCACGGTGATGCGCTCACACTTTCACTCAAGTATAGTCATCGACTGGAGTAGGCCACCTGGCCTCTGGTGATCATACTTAACCTGCTGGCAATGTAGGCACCTAGATACATACTATACTATGTCTTTCTTAATCCGCCACCACCAGTAATGGTGCCTCAGTCACGATACATCTTTGTAGCACCTGGATGAGTGGAATACCGAGAACTGTGTGCCTTCTCTAGAATACCGAGAACTGTGGCCCTAGAGTCGTGGAACACAATCCTCGCCTATAGAAACCTCCTTGGCACCACCCTGTAGTACTGTCTCTATGAGGACAATCAAATGCGGATCATCAAATTGTCGAGTCTTGATCTGCTCCAATAGTAAAGACTGAGAAACAACGCCCATGCAAGGACTCATCTGGGCTCTGAAATATCCAACCTAACAAGTCTTTTAGCCAAGGACTGAATGTCTAGAGCTAGTGGTCTCTCCTCTGTTAAAATGAATGCCAGGCTACCCATACTCTCTACCTTTCTACTTAAGGCATCCGCGACTACATTCACCTTGCCCGGATGATAAAGAATGGTGATGTCATAATTTTTCAATAACTCAAGCCATCTATGCTGCCTCAAATTGAGATCCCTTTGCTTGAACAAATACTGCAAGCTACGAAAAATTAGTGTAAACCTCACATGACACCTCATAAAGATAATTCCCCCAGATCTTAAGAGCATGAACAATCATGGCTATCTCTAGATCATGCACTAAGGGTGTTAAACAGGCCGGGTCAGCCCGGTTCCAGAACGGCCTAGACTGATTAATATCAGTACCGGACCGGACCAGTATAAGGGTACTGGGTTAAGGATGATTCACGGGTTGCACCGTACACCTTCAAA
This sequence comes from Nicotiana glauca, assembly GCA_026770625.1. NCBI lineage: Eukaryota > Viridiplantae > Streptophyta > Magnoliopsida > Solanales > Solanaceae > Nicotiana > Nicotiana glauca. The sequence goes on from MU714055.1 coordinate 63,829, forward strand.
ATACCGTTATATCCCGGTCGACAAAACAGTGTTATGAAACCGGTTAACCGGCCCAACCCGGTTTAACGGAAAAATTTTTATTTTTTTATTTTTTTTAAATGGGCCTAGATCTGTCCATTGGCAACGGTCCACTTCAGAAAATGGTTGTTTCCCAATGGCTCAATTGCACAATTAGCCTAATTTAGGGTTTTTTTTAAATTAACCCCCTTTCAAATACTATAATTACCCCCCCCCCCCAATTTGTTCACTCATCTCTTAATTCTCAAATTCTCTCATTCTTCAATCTTCATTCTTCACCTATTAAAGGGCAATCAACTATTTGGCACTTTTTTTTGGAATTTAATTTATCGTAGTATTTATTATTTGAAGTTTGAAAAATTGAGCTTTAAAATTGGAACAATTGACGTTTTTTCGTGGTACCATTGGAGTTGCGAAATCATCAAGTGCACAATCTACTGCCGAATTCGGTGCAGTCCCTCCAACTCTTTCTCTTATTTACTATTTTATTTGCATATTTATTTGTTTTATTGCTAGTAGTTAAATTTTTACAATATGTTTGATGTTGCAAAAAGAGTTTGTAACAAGGTTACTAATCGGGGAAATAAAAAAAAGAGGTAGTACTTCAGCTTTAGCATCTGGTAGTAATTTAAATACCTCTCCAAATATTCCTGAAACATTATCTGATAATAATATAGATTATGAACAATTGCACGAAGATTTTAGTATAGATGATAATGAATTAGAAATGGAAGATGAGATACCACTTACACCTAATAGTGGTGGAGCTGCTAGCAGGGGTGGTGGTCGTGGTGCTAGTAGTAGACCACCTGTGGCCCCGACTAGTAATCATAGAAAAAGAAGTAAGGTTTGGAAATTTTTTTAGGAAATAGAAGGTACTGATAGAGTTAAATGCAACCTTTGTAATGATACTTTTAAACATAAGACTGGGGGACAATTAGGGGGGACTGGGACACTTAGTAGACATATGATAATTGAGCATCCTATAGAATGGGGATCTAATGGAGATGAAACTCAATCAACTCTAAACCCTACTACTGGAGGTCTTGTGAAATATAATAAAATGAAGGATCATGAGGAGTTAGCAAAAATGATTGCTTTAGGTTGTCTACTTTTTACTTTTGCTTCTTCATCATATCTTATTATGTATGTTCAAAGGATTTACAATCCTTTAGTTAAAGGTATCCCTAGAAGTACTTGTAGATCTGATATCTTTAGACTTCATGGACAATATCAAACATACATACGTTAGTTGTTTAGCCACCTTCCTTGTAGAGTTTCTCTAACTTCTGAGATTGGCCATACTGTTAATGGAAATGATTATTTGATAATAACATGTCATTAGATAGATGATATTACTTATATGCAAAAACATATTATCGCTTTTAAATATGATGAAGATCAGAGTCATACTGCTGTGTTTATAAGTAGTACTATTTGTGAAGTTGTTGAATTTTATAATCTCAAGAAAAAAATATTGTGTATGTCTTTTGATAATGCTTCTAACAATAATGCCACAATTTTAATATTAAAACTGCATTTGCAACCACCTCTTGATGAAAATTTTCATGTTAGGTGTGCATGTCATGTTTATAATTTAATTGTTAAAAGTGACCTTGATTTATTTTTAACTGAGATTACTCGTGTTAGAAGAGAATTTGGTGTTATTCAAGGAAATAATAGACAGTCTAGAATAAAGGAATTTAAGAATAAGTGTGTCCAGTATAACCTTAAACCCAGATTCATGCCAGACGAAATTGTTACTAGATGGAATTATACATATATATTTTTAAAATATTGCTACAAATATAGATTCCCAATAACTGAAGTTGCTAATGCATATTTTACTGATCCAAATCGTATGTTAACAACTACTACTTGGGAGATCATTAATGATGTTATTAAATTTTTACATAAATTTTATACAGCTACTGTTGAGTTTTCTGGAGCATATTACCCTACTGTTACTATGGCTTTAGTACATATAGCTGAAATTTTATTTCTACTCTTTGAATTTAATAAGAAAGAAAAATATAGGGATGTTGTGGAAAAAATGCAAGCAAAATTCAAAAAATATTTCTTTCCAATTCATCTGATTTACTTAATTGGTGTTGTTTTAAATCCTTCTATTAAGATGTTTGATTGTCACCAATTAATGTTTGCTTTATATACTTATATGGAGATTGGACCAACTGAAATCCCATATTTATATAATTGTATGAACAAGCTAAATGAATATTTACAATAGTTATATAATTATTATGCAAATGTAATTGATGATGATGCTTGTAATGTAGGCAATGTTAATCCCACTATGCACTGTACCACTTCTGCTACTGTGGATGATGAAGAAGGCCTTGATAGTTTTAATATTTTTTCTACATTTTCTAACACTCAAACTAGTATCAGGAACATCGATGAACTTCAATTCCACTTGCAGAAGCAAAAAGAGACTCGCACAAAGGAATTTTCACCGTTGGGATGGTGGCATGAGAATGGAAAACAATTCCCTGTTCTTTTGGCTATGGCTTAGGACGTGCGGAAAGCAACTTCCTGTTCTTTTTGCTATGGGATGCTGCATCAGAGAGGGCATTTAGCCAAGCAAGACAACAACTTGAAGACACCTGTCACTCATTGGGAAACAATGCTTTGGAAGTTTTAGTATATTTCAAATATTGGATTAGATTGGAACGAAGAAATCAAGGACGTGAAGATGTTGATTGCCCAGAAGACAAGGAACTTGGAGATATATTAACATATGGTAACCCATACGAAATTTAACACTCTAGAAGAAGGTCATCAGTTCATATTGATAATGAAGAACTTACTAAGGCAATGCAAAACTTTTGAATTTACTCTTTTTATGGTTAATTTACTTGTTGTTAAATGTAAACCTTTCAATTTGTAAGTTTGAATTTTGAAATAAATGTAGCACTTGCAATTTATAAGTGCAATTTTTTCTCATCTTCCTTGTATTCTTTATATTAATACAAAGTATTAATATAACTTACAATAGTTATACAAAATACAAAAAAAATTAAAAAAATACACTAAACCCGGCCCGGCACGACCCCCTCAACCCGTAACCCTTACGGTTCAATTTTTACCCGGATGAACCCAAACTCGTTAAACTAGTAAGCCCTAACCTGTAACCGGCCCAGACCATAACTCGTACGGGTACAAAAAATCCCTACCCAGACCGGACTGACCTACCCGTTAAACACCCATATCATGCACCCATGGACCTTCAGCTACCATGAACCATAGCTATAACTCGATTATCCTGCATTAGAACACAAGCCAATGCGTGAAGCATCGCACCAAACCGTATACTTCCCCGAACTGGAAGGCAACACTAGAACCGATGCTCTATAGTCAAGGCTTTCTTGAGCTTTTGAAAGCTCGCCTCACAATCATCGGACTAACGGAACGGAGCACCCTTTTGGGTCAATCTAGTAAAAGGTGCTACAATGGATGAAAAGCCCTCCAAAAACAGTCGATAATAACCTGCTAACCCCAGGAAACTCCTGATCTTAGTCGCCGAATGAGATTAGGCCAACTCTGAGATGCCTCAATCTTCTTTGGATCCACCTTAATACCCTCTCCTGATACAACATTCCCCAAGAATGACACATAATCTAGCCATAACTCACACTTAGAGAACTTAGCATATAGCTTTTGTTCCCCCAAGGTCTAAAGCACCACTCTTAAATGCTGCTCGTGCTCCCCCAGGATACGTGAGTAGATCAAGATGTCTTCAATGAAGACAATGATGGATAAATCAATATAAGGCCTAAACACCCTATTCATCAAGTCCATAAATGCCGCTGGGGCATTAGTCAAGCCGAAGGACATCACCAGAAACTCAAAATGGCCATATCTAGCACAGAAAACAGTGTTCAGAACATCTGAGTCCCTAATATTTAACTGATGGTACCCTGATCTCACATAAATCTTAGAGAACACCCTAGAACCCTGCAACTAGTCAAACAAATCATCAACACGTGGTAATGTGTACTTGTTCTTGATGGTAACTTTGTTCAACTGGCGGTAATCAATGCATATCGGCATAGTCCCATATTTATTCTTCAAAAATAACACCAGTGCACCCTAAGGTGATACACTTGGTCTAACGAACCCCTTTGCTAACAACTCCTCAAGCTGCTCCTTCAACTCCTTTTACTCTTTTGGAGCCATACGGTACGGTGGAATAGATATAGGTTGGGTAACTAGAGACAAGTCAATATAGAAATCAATGTCACGATCTGGTGGCATGCTTAGAAGATTAGAAGGAAACACATCGACGAACTCTCGTACTACTGGAGCTGAATCAATAGTCGGAGACTCTACAGTAGTATCCCGAACATAAGTTAGATAAGCGAAACAACCCTTCTCAACCATATGTCAAGTCTTTAGAAAAGAGATGACCCGACCAGATGTGCTAACTGATGAACCATTCCACTCTAATATCGGCAATTCGGGCATCGCTAAAGTAACAGTCTTGACATGGTAATTAAGGATGGCGTGATATGAGGATAACCAGTCCATGCCCAGGATGGCCTCAAAGTCAGTCATATCAATAAATGTAAGGTTCACTCTAGTCTCGTAACCAAAAAATATGACCACACTGGACCGATAGATCCGACCACAACCACAGAATCGCTCGTAGGAGTGGACACATAATCAGGGGTACCTAAGGACTCACGAGGAATATCTACGAAATGAGAAAATAGAGATGACACATATGAATAGGTAGACACTAGATCAAATAATACTGAAGCATCCCTATCATAGACAGATCCTGCGATCACGACATCTGAGGCCACTGCATCTAGTCTGGCCAGAAAAACATATAATCTAGCTGGAGTGCCAGCTGGCTGGCCTCCGCCTAACTGAACAGCAACTGGCTGATCTCCCCCTTCTTGGCCTCCACCTCTGGGATGTCGGATGGCTGGTGTGTGCAATCATGAAACCATAGACTATTACCTCAAAGTCTGACTCAAATGCCCTGAATACCCACTGGAAAAACCCTAGATAACTATTGGGCGGTATGAACTCTCTAGCATGTCACTGAAATTGGTGCTGGAAGAACCCTCAATAGCTGGTGGGCGGTAAGAACTCTCTGGCATGGCACTAAAATAGGGTCATGCTAGAGCACCCCGAGGAGGAGGTGGTGCTAGATATATGGGCCTTCTAGGCTGAACCCTCCCAAACTGACCTCTTCCCCAGTTGGGGCACCTCTAAACTCTAGAGAAACGGGTCCTTTTGTCCCGCTGCATCTGCTCTCTACCCCTTTAGCAGTAGCCTTAAATCCTCCAAGCGATCTCCACTACTAACTAATAAGGAGTCTCCATCTCAACCTATCGGGACATACTAGCCCTAATAACAGAGTGCAACCCCGCAAAAAACCTCTACACTCTCTTTACATTAATAGGGAGTATTATAATTGCATGGCAAGACAATGCAGAGAATCTCACCTCATAACCGGTCACTGACATCTGACCCTGCTCGAGCTGCTCAAACTGACACCACAACTCTTCCCTTTGGGAGGGTAGAATATACCAATCCAAGAAAAGCTGTGGAAATTGGTCCCATGTCATAAGAGAATAAGAGAAATAACTTATTATACCGTCAATTGCACGATATGAGATGAATAAAGAGTAGTTTCCTAACACTCCATAGCCTTTCGAAGATAAGTACAGACATCTCTGCACCGATCAGCAAGCCTCTATTAGGTATGCTCATAAACTGTGAGACACGACCCAATTTTATTATAGGCCTCGATGGAACCAACACAGTCGTTAGGCAAGCCAAGACTAATCAATCTAGTGGTTTTTTGATTTAAATAAGTTTATTAAGTGAATAAACTTTTCCTCATTGTTAAATAATTTAGAAATTTGCAAATGTAAAATAATTAAACAGGAGCAATGAGTGAAAATCATAATCATGAAAACAAATCCAAAATCATCAGCCTACTAGTATGTGTACCAAGACTTGGTGTCACAAGTATATGGGCATTCTAGTAGAATATACAAAAGAATACTAGTCTACTGTCCAAAAGGAAATAGACAGAAAAGTATAATATGAGGAAGTCTCCAGCTGTTGCAGAACGACTCGGAAGGCAGCTCACCATGAAGTCTCGAGGCGAAGGGCCACTCCTACGAGAGTAGAGGAAAGAGTTACCCCGCTCACGAAATATACTTGCGACACGATTAAATATAAATTTATCAACAAATCATACCCTTTCTTGATTATTTTCAAAATAAAGAAATTCAACTTGAAGCTTTTAAAATCTTAAAAATCCTCAACTTAGTTCCATTCAATACAATTAACAAATACAATTAGATAACAGTGTCCACATAGTATGGTGCAAACCTAAAACTATCCGGACTTACATGAATACTACCTACGTATGGACTCTTGTCACTTCGTGCATACGTATCCCCCCACAAATAATAATACATATTAATTGAGTTTACCTATGGGTAAATTCTCTCTTACAAGGTTAGAAAAGAGATTTACCTTGTCTCAAGACCTACTTTTCTATCATAACCCTAAGCCCAACACGGTCGTGATGGCGCTTCTCGTGAAGATAAGGCCAGCTGACTCACTTCCAGTTCACTTTAAGAAATTAAAATAATAATTTCTAAGTCTTTAATCAGAAATAAAATCCCAAAATAAGCATTTAATAGTATAATTTGCGAAATAAAAGCCAACACAGTCTGACATCAGGGTGTCACCAGTCATGAGCATCTAAAACAATACTACCAGTCTGAAAGTCTACTCCACTACTAAATAACTAAATCAGAAAATAAATAAGATAGAGGGAGGTTGCACTAGGTTGCGAATCACCAAGCAGCTACCTAGTAAACCTCCGAAGATCTGCTGGAACTGTCAACCCTCAGTAGCAGGACCTGTAACACCCAAATCTGCACACAGAGGTGCAGGGAGTAAAGTGAGTACTTCTAACTCGGTGAGTAATAAGAATAAATAAAGACTGAACGATATAAAATCACGTTAAACACAATATTTAACTATCATAGGCATAACAAAACCAGTAACACAATTTAAAAATGAAATCTCATAAAACACCTTTTTAAGCAGTTAAAAAATATATAAGGAAAACAACTAGGAATGGTAAACACATAAGAACTACCCCTTGGGCACAATAACATCAGAATCAGCCCCTCGGGCAATATCACATAACAATACCAACCCCTCTGGATATATTTCATATCACAATGGGTACCCACGCTCACTGGAGGTATGTTTAATCCTGGAGGGGCCTCTTACGGCCCAAGCGCAATATCAAGCCATCTCGTGGCATCATAAACAGGCTCTCGACCTCATATCAATATCAAGCCACCTCGTGGCGTACAATCTCAGGCCCTTGGCCTCATTATCATAATTAGTGTATCACTGTTGTGGCGTGCAGCCCGACCCAAAAGTACCCTCATAATACAGGCCTTCGGCCTTACTCAGTCAGAATCTCATAAGCCCTTCGGGCAATAGTCAAAATATGTAGCTCAGCTCAAAATATCTTTAAAACATCATTTAAGGTTTCTAAAATAGATTAACATAGCTGAGTTTTGAAAACATTAAAAGATCTGGCATGGCTAAGCACAAGTATAAAATCAAACAGTGAGGAAAATATCATTAACGATCCTCTAAGGGTTCAAACAGTTGGCACGAAGCCCAAATATGGCATTTATCCTAAAGTATAATAATATCAAATAATTATTTACCAAATATACAGAAAAGAGTCATTCGGGATGGACTAAATTACAATCCCCAATGGTGCACGACCCTACGCTCATCATCTAGCGTAGGCGTCACCCCAACACAGTCGAACGTTGTGTAATCTAGGGTTTCATACCCTCAAAATAGCATTTAAAATCATTACTCACCTCGAACTAGCCCGATACTCTGCAATACGCTTGCCTCTCAAACCAACTTCTGAGTGCTCCAATTCTACCAAGTCCATATTTTTATCATCAAATTATGCTAAACGAATGAATTCCAATTGAAAAATATCAATTTTAAGCACAAAACCCGAAATCAATAAAAATTTGACCTGCGGGCCCACGTCTCGGAACTGGACAAACTTTATACCAAAATATTTTTCATCATCTCACAAGTTCATACATATAAAGAACTCAAAAATCAGAGTTTATTTGACCCCTCAAATCATCCTAGAAGGTCTCATAATCTCAAGCCCTAACTCCACCTTTTTCTACTGATTTTCATGAATTAGACACTGATATTTTGTTACAAATAATCAAGTTTTAGGGTCCAACATCCTTACATCAATGAAAAACAATGATTTCCTCTCTTCAAAATCGCAAAAAAAAGCTCTTTTCCAGTTAAAAAATGGTGTAAAAGGGTTTAATAGTCGCAGAGGGTTTATTTGAATACTGCTCATGCGTTTTATTGTTCACCCAAGACTATTCACTCGAGTACTGTTCATCCGAGTTACTGTTCATCCAAGTTACTGTTCATGCTGCTGTGAAAAAAATGCAGCAGCTTTTCTTCTAGTCTAAATTGATTCGTTATTCTTTCAAGATCCACTCGAGGCCCTCAAAAATCTCAACAAATATACCAACCTATCCCATAGGAGGATTTGTTTTGCTAAGCCATCTGCCTCGACATTTTGTACCCTGGGGATTTGCTCGAAGCGACATTCATCGAATTCAGGCATCAGCTTATGGATTTCTGATTGGTATTTTTGTAGTGTTTGTTCTTCGATCTGATAAGTCCCGGTGACTTGATTTACTACGATTTGGGAGTCGCAGTGGAGGATGATTCGACGGGCCCCGTATTTGATGGCTAATTTCATACTTGCAATCACGGCCTCATACTCGACCTCGTTGTTAGTCATCTCGGGGCATCGTATGGACTGGCGAATTACTTCGCCCATGGGGACTTCGACAACGAGTCCCAGTCCCGATCCCGAGGCATTCGCGGCACCGTCAATATAGAGAGTCCAGAGGTCGGTATAGGTGGAGGCACGGAGGGTCTCTTACTCCACCTCTGGTAGTATCTCTGCGCTGAAGTCGGCGATAAATTCGGCAAGTACCTGCGACTTAATGGCGATGCTTGGGTGGTAGGATATGTCATGCTCGCTGAGCTCTATGGCCCATTTAGCGAGCCTACTCGAGAGTTCGAGCTTATGCAGAATGCTTCACAGGGGAAAGGTTGTTATTACTTTTATGGGACGACACTGAAAATAAGGCATGTGCTTCCGTAAAGCTACGACTAGTGCTAGAGCTAGTTTCTCGAGGTGTGGATACCGTGTTTCGGCATCTACTATAGTTTTGTTGATATAGTAAATAGAAGATTGAGTACCGTTATTTTTACGGACCAGGACTCCGCTGACAACAACTTTGGACACTGCCAGATACACCAGCAAACACTCGTCCGGCTTTGCTTTGACGAATAACGACGGCGAAGATAGATATTCTTTTAGTTTCCTCAGGGCCACGATGCATTCTCCGTTCCATTGTAACCCATGGCCTTTCCTCAATACTCTAAAAAACTTATGGCATCTGTCAGAGGACCGCGAGATGAATCTTGATAGGGCGACTATTCGCCCCGTCAATTTCTGTACCTGCTTCTTACTGTTCAAAACCTCGAGTATTGCGTCTATAACCTTGATCTTATTCGGGTTGACTTCGATACCTCATTGTGACACGAGGAAACCTAGGAATTTTTGCAAGTCCACGATGAAGGCATATTTCTCTAGTTTTAATTTCATCCCGTACTGCCTCAGTATCCCGAAGGCTTATTTCAAATAATCGATATGATCCTCCTTCTTTGCCTACTTTACTAGCATGTCATCGATGTAAACCTCCATAGTCTTGCCGAGCTGTTCCTTGAACATCTTTGTGACTAACCTTTGGTACATCGCTCCCGTATTTTTAAGTCCGAAGGGCATCACTTTATAGCAGTACGTCCCTTGGTGGGTGATGAAAGTTGTCTTCTCTTGATCCTCTTCGGCCATCATGATCTGGTTGTAACCGGAGTAGGCATCTAAGAAACTTAGCAGTTCATGCCATGCGGTTGCGTCGATTAGTTGGTCGATGTGGGGTAATGGGAACGAGTCTTTTGGGCATGCCTTGTTCAGGTCGATGAAATCCACGCACATTCTCCATTTCCCATTTTTCTTTTTAACCATGACAACATTGGTGACCCATTGCGGGTGTTTCGATTCTCTAATGGAACCGTTGGCTAGTAGCTTGTCCACTTCTTCACTGACCGCCTTGTTTATTACGGCATTGAATTTCCTTCTTATCTGCCGTACGGGCGGATATAGTGGGTCGACGTTCAGCTTATGAGTGGTGATGTCTTTTAGGATTTCCCGGCATATCTGAATGAGAGAAGCAAATAAATCTGCATGGTTAGTTAAGAATTCGTGGTACTTACTTGGGTCGGAGAGATTGTGCCTGATGTAGGCTTTTTTTGAATGGTCAGCATCGTTCAGCTAGATAGGGTCGAGGTCCTCGACTATCACTTTGCAGGCTTCTACGACATCTGGGTCTTTGATGGCTTCTACTGTTGGGTTGATTTTAGTTCCCGACATGGCTGATTGTTATGCTTCTGCGCTTGCTCCTTTCAGTTGTTTGGTATGTGTACAGTCTTGGGCGATCCGATAGAATTCTTGAGCGGTGCGTGGCTCGCCTCGAATGCTAAATATTCCCTATGGGGTGGGAAATTTGATTGCCTGATAGAAGCTCGAGGGAATGTCTCGCATGGCGTGTATCCAAGGATGCCCTATAATGGTGTTGTAAGCCGTTTCCTGATTCATAACGTGGAATGTGGTCTCCAGCGTGACTCCCCCTACTAAGACTGGAAATGATATCTCTCTGGAGGTCCGCTCCAATGCATTGTTAAAATCTGTTAGTGTTATGGAATACGGTATTATCTTATCTTCAAGTCTCATTTGTGTGAGGACTCTTGGATGGATAATACAAGTGCCGCTCCCGTCATCCACCATGATTCTCTTCACATCAGTATCAATGACATGTAAAGTTATAACCAAAGCATCGTAATGAGGAAAAGACAAACCGTCGGCATCAGACTTATCAAAGGTGATACTATCTTCGAAGTCGTCATACCATTCGTGAGCGATTATGCACTTCAGCTTGTGTGTGGTGGTGAATTTTACGTGGTTGATTGCTAAGTCATCGCCACCACTGACGATCATCTATATGGTGCGTGCTGGAGATGGTGGTTTCGGTGGTCCTTGAGAGTGGTCACGTCCTCTGCGAAATTCGCCTTTCGCTTATCGCTAAGCAGCTCCTTCAGGTATCCTTGGTTTAGCATTCTAACTACCTCCTATCGTAGACCTATGCAATCTTCGGTCTTGTGTCCTCTTTCCTGATAGAATTCGCATAGGACGTTTGACCTCCTTGCACTAGGATCTGATTTCATTTTCTGCGGCCAATGCACCGTTGTGCCCAGCTTCTCCAGTGCGTACACTATTTCTGAAGGGGACACATAAAATTTATTAGCAGATAATAATGGGGGAATACCTCTTTCATTTCATAGTGGGGAGACATATCGTTGTATGGCGTCTGGGTGCCTCGGAGGGGGTGGATTGGGTGTTCTAATGTAGGGCTGATGCCTTTCTTTGTTGAAGCGTGGGGGTTGTTCCCGTTGCCCATTGTTACATCGATCCCTCCTTATCTCTAACTGTATTGATGTTAGTCATTAGGTTGGACTGTTGAGATCGTCTTTATCTGCTCTGACTTCAGCGCAGTAGGTATTGTGGATCTCTTGCCATGTGGTGGGGGGATACTTCATGAGTCGGCTGAGCAGTTTCTTGGTCGGTTTTGAACCGTCTCTGTTCAGCCCATTCTGGAAAGCCACGACTGCCATTCCTTCCGATACGTTTGGCAATCCCATTATTACCCTGTTGAATCGGGACAGGAAGTCCCTGAGTCATTCACTTGTCGTTTGCATGATGGTAAAGATATCGTTGACCCTAGCTTCGGCCTTCTTCGCTCCTACATGAGCGGTAGTGAATTTGTCCGCCATTTCTTCAAACGTTGATATTGATCTAGCTGGTAGTTGAGAGTATCACGTTAACACCCCTATTGTCAAAGTTTCTCCGAAATTTTTCAGCAGTACGGACGATACTTGTTCTTTTGATAAGTCATTGCCTTTTACAGCAGTCACATAATGGATCAGGTGGTCTTCGGGATCCGTAGTCCCGTCATATATTCTCAAGTATGATGGCATCTTGAAGGTTTTTGGGATTGGGTGAGGGATAGCTTCCTCACTATATGGTTGTTCGATGAACCTTCCCACGTCGCGTTTTGACAGTAGCTTAGGGGCGCCAGGAATTTTGTTTACTCTTTCTTGGTGCTCTTTCATTTGATCGCAAAGCGCTTTGTTCTCATTCTCCATTTCTTCCATTTTTTTAATGATGGTTGCAAGTGCACCATTGCTGGCGTCGATATCGATGCGAGCGTTGTTTGTTCATACAATACCGGGTTCGCTGGTGGTGGTAGCGATATCTGCCATTGACGAATCTCTGGTATTTCCTTGAGGTGATTTTTCAAGCATGCTACTTAGAGTGTTTGTCAACCATTCCTCTAGTATGACTACTGGGGGTGTTTCCTTGGCTGCAGATGTAGAGGTCCCTTTTTCATGCAAAATCGTCAGATCTTCGAGTGAAGAGGGTGAGATCTCCCCCTCCGGTGCTCTACTGGGCATTTTATTCGTGGTATTTTCTCTACCAGCTACGTTGAGGGGGCCTATGAGGTTGGTTGCGACATCTGCTATCGTCTTCATCCTTGCTTCTTTTTCTGCCATTGTTGGCTTCTATGGAGTATGAAGAACAGTGATTGTTGTTTTTGATATCCTAGGTGTGAACTATGATTTCGATTACCGAAATCCCCACAAACGACACCAAATTGTTTGATTCAAAGGTTATCGAACACTTTTCGAGCAAATCAATCGTAAGATATTCAAGGGTAAATCGTAATAGAAGATAATAATATCCTAGGATATTCTCAATGCCTTGTTTATAGTGGTTACAGTATATGTGTGAGAGAGAAAGAGACAGAGTGCGAGAGTCATAGAGAGAGATAGAGAGAAAGAGATCAGAGAAGTTGCAATAATCCCCCCTTTTACAATGCTAGGATCCCCTTTATATAGTAAGGGATCCTTCTTGAAATATCGAAGAATAGAAACTAAATACATGCTATTGAGGGGTCGACGACACTATGGAGTCATTCCTCCCACTACTCTTGAGTCGTACTTCTACTTTGGCTTGTGCACGTTCGACAGTTGGCCATACCGGTGTAGGGACGTGGTTGTACAAATTCGACCCCATACATGAATCGTGCTTTAAAAATATAGTTGTTGTGAGAGAAACAAGAGAAAAGTAGTAAGGTCATTGTCATATTTAGATATTATAGTCATGCGTTCAAATCTTTAATAAATTGTGATTTGAATTTTGAATAGGCAATGCTTGAAAAGCTCACGGACGCTAATGGCAGAAACAAGAAACTATCATAAAATGGGAAGAAAGGAGAAGTTTGCTCAATATGTGGAAATAATCATTTGAAAATAATAATCCCACCCAGGAATAATATACACGGTACTAACAGTAACACAAGAGAGTAACAACAACACCAAATATCTAGCGGGATAAAATACAATACCCCAGCGGAGCAATATTACCACTAAAATATTACAACTTAGTAGTGTCAAGAAACTACTACAACTACTAAAGAAATAATACTCATTTATTTTAAACACTTCACTACAATATTACTCTCACTAACTATTTATCTTACAGATTACAATCTGTGGATTACTCTCTCCAACTCTCTGTTGCTTCTTTCGATTTGGTGAACTAAATGAGAAGTCGAAGGATGCTACTACTCATAGGAGTTCTTGCATCAGTCCAAACCAATCATAATGCTTGGTTTTGCAACTAGCAAATCTGCTTGCAAGTCTATCGATTTGCAACTTGCAGGCGCCCACCGTTTCTAATTTTCCAATAGTCTTATTCAGTTATTTTTTATTTTAATAAGGACTCCACAAATCTCCCCCTTAATTTTTATTTGTCTTCTTCATTCCAAGACTTGATCTCAATCTCTAAAAATCTTCAAACTTGAGAGGCTTTGTGAAGATATCTGCAACTTGATCATGAGACTTCACATATTTGAGCTTGACTTCCTTCTTGGCAATGCTTTCTCTGATGAAGTGATGCCTTGTATCTATATGCTTGCTTTGATCATGATACATTGGATTCTTCGCGAGTGCCTGTGCGGATTTGTTGTCAATACAAATCTCCATAGCTTCAATTTGTGGCAAATTAAGCTCATTCAATAATCTTCTCAGCCAAATAGCATGACACGTACAAGATTTTGCTGCTATATATTCAGCTTCACAAGTTGAGAGAGTAATAATTGATTGTTTCTTTGAACTCCAAGAAATAACAGAATCACCCAAGAAAAATACAAAACCAATTGTACTTTTTCTATCATCAAGAGGAATAAAATAGCCCAAAGTCAATCGTACCTTTTAGGTAAAAAAGAATCCTTCTAGCGACTTTCAGATGAGTAGAGGTAGGAGCTTCTATGAAGCGGCTTACTACTCCAATTGCAAGAGTATGTCTGGCCTGGTACAAGTCAAGTACCTCAAACTTCCCACAAGACCTTTGAAAAATGTGGGATCTACCTTTTCTCCTTCATCAAACTTGGACAATTTTGTCTTACTCTCCATCAGTGTGTTCGTGGGGTTGCAATCGAGCATGTTGAACTTCTTCAATATCTCTTTTGTATAGCTTTCTTGAGAGATGAAAATTCCATCCTCTATCTACTTCACTTCTAGGCCTAGGTAGTATAACATGAGCCCTACATCTGTCATTTCGAACTCGCGGGACATATCTTTCTTAAAAGCTTCAAACAAACTTGGGTTATTACCCATGAAAATAATATCATCAACATAAAGACAAACAAGCAAGATATCTCCATTAATTAAGGTAAAGAGCATATTCATGGAGACAACGAGTAAATCCATTTTCTTGAAAATACTTGTCGATTCAACTATTCCATGCCCGTGAGGCTTGCTTTAATCCATATAAATCTTTCTTTAACCGTAACACTTATCTTCATGGTTTTTGACCCTGAAGCTTAATGGTTGTTCAACATAGACTTCTTCTTCAAGATAGACATTCAAGAAGGCTGACTTGACATATAGTTGATGGATCTTTCATTTTATTTGCGCCGCCAAAGAGATCAGCAAACGAATTGTCTACATGCAGGAAACATGTGCATAGACTTCTTCATAGTCAATGTTTGCCTTTGCTTGTAGCCTTTAGCCACAAGTGGTGCCTTGTATCTCTTCACATCTCCATCAGCATTCTTCTTTGTCTTGTATACCCATTTCACTCCAATTGCTCGATGACCCTTGGGAAGAGTTGTTAACTCCCAAGTGTTGTTCTTCCCTATTGACTCAATCTCCTCCTCCATGGCTTGTCTCCACTTTTTGTTTGTGAAGACTTCATCAAAGTTCATTGGTTCATTGTTAGCAAAGAGATAACATAAAAAATCAAAATTAGTAACTTCTTCAGTGTCCTCATAGAGCTTTTGAATGCTCCTCGTCCTTTGCGGTTGTTCATTTGAACTTTCTTGAGGAAAAAAAATGCAACATTAGTTGGAGAAGGAGGTGGAGTTGTATCCTGCACAGGTTCCACGGTCTCTGGTTCTTCTTTAGCACCAAAGTATGGAAGAAAATCATATGAAGTTTCTTCTTGAGCTTCCCAGTTCCATGACAATTCTTCATCAAATTCAACATTGTGGCTTACCATCACCTTGTCGTTGCTTGGGTTGTATAACTTGTAGCCTTTTGAACTCGTATCATAGCCAACAAATACATGCTTGACAATTCGATCGTCAAGTTTCGCTCTACCTTGATGTGGCACATGAGCATAGGCTATACTCCCAAAGATTCTCAAGTGCTTGACACGTGGCTTTCTTCCACTCCATGCTTCTTGAAGGGTTTGATCTCTAACATTCCTTGTTGAAGACCTATTATTCAAATAAACTGCTCAAGAAATAGCTTCGGCCCAAAATTCCTTGGGCATACTTTTAGCTTTCAACATACATCTAGCCATATTAAGAATCGTTCGATTATTTATCTCTGAAACACCATTTTGTTGCGGTATATAAGGACCGTTAGAGAGCGACAAATTCTATGATATTGACAGAAGTCATTATATTCGTTTGAAGTGAATTCACCTACTCTATGGGATCTTAGACTTTAATTTCATATCCACTTTCTTTCTCCACAAGTACTTTGAAAATTTTAAAAGCAGTAAAAGCTTCAAATTTTTTATTCAAGAAATAAACCCTAGTATTTCTACTAAAGTCATCAATGAAAGCAGAAAGTATTTACTTTTACCAAAAGAAGGAGGAATGATTGGTCCACACACATCAGTGTGAACAAGCTGGAGCAGCTTGGTAGACCTTAACATGGCCTCCTTTGGAAAACTCCTCCTTGCATGTTTTCCAAGAAGAAAAGCTTTACATAATTGATTTGGATGGTTGATTGATGGTATCCCATGCACCATGTTCTTTTCTCCCATTGTTTTAAGTGCTTCAAAATTCAAGTGCCCAAACCACATGTTCCAACACCATGATTCATCTTGAACGTTAGCCGTCAAACACTTTGCATCAATTGTCTTAAGATTCAGAGAAAATAATCCATTCTTCGCCATATGTACTTTAGTAATTAGAATTCCACTTGAATCTCTACGCCAAAGATGCATATTTTTCATGTGGATGTCATATTCCTTTTCAAGAAGTTGGCCCAAACTCAAAATATTACTTTTTAATTTTGGCACATAATAAACATCTTGAATTAGCTTGTGACTACCATCTTTACAGGCGATCAGAATCGTATTTATCCCTTCAACTTGAATCTTTGAGGTATCTCCAAAGGACACATTACCTCTCACAATTTTATTGATCTCCACAAACTTCGCTTTGCATACACACATATGATTGCTAGCTCTATTGTCCAAATACCACGAGCTACAATCATCCTTTTCTTCTTCCTTGAGTGCCAACAATAACGTTGAGTCGTCTTCTTCTTTCTTGTCGTCAACAAGGTTAACTTTCTCTTCAATATTGCTAAGACATTCCCAAGAGTAATTGCCAAATTTATGACAATCATAACACTCAATTTTGGATTTGTCATACCTTTCTCCAATATTTTCTTGGTAGTAGCCATGTCCTCTTCCTCCTCTGTGTCCACAACCACGATCTCTGAATGTCTGGTGGAATTTAACTTAATTTTTGAAGGTGTTACCATTACTTCTTCCTCTTCCATGACCACCACGGCCTCGTCCACATCCGTTCCCTCGATAGTGTTGCGTCCCCTTTTTCTCACAAAATCGAGTTTATGATATTTGGGAGGAAACTCGTTCCCTTTTGGGAATTGGGTTTGAATTGAAGAGTTGCCACCTAATGATTTTAAGTACATTAGGACACTAAGAAGGGTTTGATTTGAGTAACCAGAGATTGGGTAAGAGCTTGAAATTATCCCAAAAGGAAGGTGTTAGGCACCCCTCAGGATCCACTAGTGTGGTTCCCGACCAAATTATTGTTGTGACTTAAGTGCAAATAACACATAGGAAAATAAGAGCTTCAAGTGAGAGGGGATTTTCACATAGTGGTTACAAAATAAGCAAAGTTAGAAAGAACCAAAAGAAAGCTGATTTTTTCTTAAAGAAATAGTTTGAAATTTTGAGAAGAAGCAAAGAAACAAAGAAACAAAGGAGAGGGGTCCTATGTTTATAAATAATATGGATCACCCCACACAACATCTGGTAATCACTCCTCAATGAGGGGCTACACGTAATGTTATCGTGTGGTCATCATATCCATATATACCATTTTCTACCCAGTTATGGTATTAAAGCGCGGAATGGTCTTGTTTGCTCATTACATTCTATTACCCGTCCCAATCCTATCAGTCCCGGAGGCATTTTGGACTAATAATCCTAAGGGGGAGGGATATTAGGCTTATTTGTGGTTTCAAAAGGCAAAATTCTAAGGTGACATAAAAACACTTATAGCAATTTAGGGTAAGCATACAACAAGGAAAAGGCTCAGATATACCTCCTTTAAATAGAGAAAGCAAGTGATTAGCACGACTTACACATACTATTTAGGGTCTGATTAAAACTTAAAGGTAGAGGTAGACTGATTTATTACATAGTTCAGATAAGAAGCCCGAATTAGGCTTGCCTATAGGTTGTAGCTAATAAAACTGATTCAGTTTATAATTTTTACCCTAAGACTTACCTAAGTGTTGGACGAGGCCCCTATAGGCATGATATCTACTGATTTCAGAAAAACCATAAAATAAACTAAATGTGTACTAGTTAAGAAAGATTTCCAGATTATTAGAGAAAGGAAAGTTTTAGTAAAAAGGTTATAAGTTCTGCAAATGATAGCACATCGTTATTACTGGTTTTAGTCTTATATGTGGATGGAGCTATTCGGATTCAATTAATGGTTCCTAGACATATGTTTTCTATGTGTTGTTGATTTAAAACCCTTTTGTAGACATGGTGAAAATGCAGAAGCCTTATAGACATGTTATCTAGATGTTAAGTTTCATTTAAGGCATATGAACATGATATCTAATTGCGGTTTATTGATTATGACCTATAAACATGATTGCCTAATAATATACAAGGTTCAGAAAGTCCTATTGGCATATTTTCTATATGCATATGCAGAGTTCTGACTTCCAAATACTCATGGACATGATTTCTATATGAGAGAATGCAGAATACCTATAGGCATAATATCTATATGAGAAATGCAGAAACACTTATATACATAATACCTATATGAGAGGGCAGAATTTCAGAAATACCTATAGGCAAGTTATCTATATGAGAGTGCAGAAATTCAGAAATACCTATAGGCAGGTTATCCATATGAGAGTGCAGAAATTTAGAAATATAGGCAGGATATCTACCGTTTGCATACATAGTTACCCGCCCTTTTCACTATCCATCCACAGGAGTTCATTATAAATTATTACAGGCCCGAATAAATTTAAAAAATACATCAGAAATTAAAATGTACAACCAAGAAGAGCCTGATTCAGACTTCCTATCTAAAATATGAAGTAAACCAACTCGAAGAGATCACGATCCAAAGCCTTTCTCCTATTTGGATTTGTCAAAGTTCCCTAAGAGTCGAAAAGGATTTCGGGCAATTCGCACACCCAAATGCATTATCAGATTAGGACAAGTGCAGTGTTGAAAGGCCAGCCCTCAAGTGTCCATGTTTAGAGGAAACTCAAGGTCCCAAGGCAAGTCTCACAAGAGGGGGGGCAGAACTTAAAGACTAGGAAAGAGTGCAAGTGCATAAATAGAATTCTAAGAGGGGAAAGGGAAATGGAAGCAGCTCAAATAAGTACACATAGGGGTATAAGGGATGGAGAGGTTGTAAAGAGGCAAAGGTAGGCTTGTGGATATACCCAGCAATGGGAATGCTGGTACACCCATGAGCTTGTTGGAACACATTATTAGAGGCTAGGAGCCCAAGGGACCATGTTTGATTCATGGGAAACAATTTACATATTGCTATGCTCCAAACCATAGCTCAAACACATAGGGGAAGGGGTTTGGGATTCATACCAGAACAAGCAGAAATAGGTCAGCATGCTAAGGTAAGTGTTTGAATTATGCAGAAACAATAAGTAGACATAGATACAAAAGCAGTAAATACTCATTGTTGTTGTGCTAAAGATACATATCAGTTTCAAAGAGACAAATTGAGAAAAGCAGTAGGTCTTGTAAACATACCACGGTGCAGACAAGAAGAGAGAATACTATTGTGTAAGTGTAAGTCAGAAAGACTGTGAATGAGTTGTGCCTTTATAGTGTGCAAATCAGGCAGAAATAAGGTAAGAAAACAGTTAAGGAACTGATTATTAATTAAGAATCAATCACACTAGACTTCCCTTAATTAAAGAATTTAGATTCAAAGGGGAAAATTATTTAAGGGTAGAAGTCAAATAAACATCTCGTGAAAGCATGCAATTAGGGGCAAATACATAAAAAGTTATTTAAGGACAGAATTTTGAGGTACACAGTTGTACAAATAAGGTAAGAAAATCAATTAGTAGCCAGAAAATCAAAGGCCAGGGATCTTGTAATTACTGATCCATGAATGAACCAAGTCATAAAAGCTGAAAAGGATTTTAACTTAAGTCGAATCATAGGGAAATTAGCAAACAAGGAAAGAAATCAATCAGACCTATTGAGAAGGAGGTCTGAACTAATCACAAATTTAAAAGCCATTTTAGAGGGAAGTTCATCACATATAAAGAGCATAAAAATGTCAGGCATGGGAAAAGGGATCAAGTAAAAGGTTTTATAGAGTTTGGCAAAAGTCGGAGTCAGAACTCGGATGAACCCTCAATTTAGAGTTCTTGCCATTAACAAAGTGCAGAGACAAAAGTACAAGTGATTAGGGTAAAAGATACTACTTGAAACAGGTTCAGAGGTCTAAGAAAGGAACTGAGACCCTTGACATGTCTTTAGCAGCAGAAACTCATGAACAACATAGTAAAATAATAGCATGTGAAACACAGTAGAGAAACTCAAAGGAACATAAGAAACATAATGGAAAAATTAGTAAGAACGGTAGGAGAAGCATATTAAGAAGCATTTTTTTAGAAGAAACTTAACTAGAACAATAGAGAAAACTTAATAAGAAACACACACAAGAACACAATAAAGGAAATACAGTAGAAGAAACATACAAAAACACAGTAGAGTAAAAAATATAATAGAATAAATATATAAGAACACAGTAGAGGAAAATACAGTAGAAGAAACACAAAAGAACACAGTAGAGCAAAACACAGTAGAAGAAAACCAGAGAAAATCTAAATATCTCAGAAAAACTCTAGATTAGAAAAAAAAATGGTTTTGAAAGTAGTTTTTTGAAAGAAAACCCAGAAAATCATTTTAAAAGCTTAGGGAAAGCATAGATCTAGAACATATCTAAAGAGATCGGAAAAATCTCAAACCTAGGGTTTTCAGAGAAACCCAAATGATGAGAAAGGCTTGGAAAGTTGTTGATCTGAGCAGGAGAGGTCAAGGTCAGGCTCGAACAACCATGGTTTGTCGGATCAAGGCCGTAGACGGCCATAAAACTTGAGTCAAACGAAGCCTGGACCCAGCTTCTTTGTGGTCTAGCCTTAAATCTTCAGAAACTAGGTGTGTAGGAGTTACACGAGGATGATGTAGGACTCCAATGGCCTTGGAAGCCATGGATTCCGGTGGCTTTAGGGTGGAAATAGAGATGGCGGCTAGGGTTTCTGAGTGTGATTGAGAGAGAGTTAAGAGAAGGGGGAATACAGAGGCGGCTATAGGTGACAAATGATTAGGGTTGGGGGGGAGTATTGGTGAATTAAAAAGGAATGGAAAGACGTGAGCCGTTGATATATTAGATCAACGGCTGGGATTCAAAGGGGGTCGGGTGGGTTATTTTAAAGGGTCGTGGGTCGGGTAATTTTAGAAATTGGGCCAGGCAATTGAAATTGAAATTGGGTCGAATTAGAGTTGCCAAATCTGGCCAAAATTAAAATAAAATAGGCTAACAATTAAATAGCCATTTTCCCTTATTTATTTTATAAAAAAAATAGTTAAATAATTTTTAAAAATAAATTAAAGGTACTAAAATAATTAATAATATATAAATACTAAATTAAAAATATTGGAGTCAATTTTGTAATTATAAATGCAGTTAAATCTTAAAACAGGCTAATATTACAATTATACACAATTTAGCTTTACAAATAGTACATAAATTTGTAAAAATGTGCAAAAAATAGGTTAGACATATTTTAGTATAAATATAAGAATTCAATAAATGAATTACCAAAAATACTAATTTTGGGAATAATTATTAGGTTTTCCTTGATAAAATAGGGTAATGAAATTGATTTTAAAAATCTTTAAAAAAGTTGAGAAAAATGGTAGGACCTTGGGACATACTTGTATATGCATATACATGCTATTTTAAAAGGTATTTTACATATAAAAGATATACGGAAAAAATTGGGTATCAACAGCTGCCCCTCTTTACCCGAAAATGATGAAAGAGTTGTCGGGTAAGGATATGATGGCCAATTTTGACCCTAGTCTTATAGGAATCAGGCCATATGTAGTTCGGGATCCGTCAGTAGAATATGCCGATGGAGGTTTTTTAAGAACGAACGCGATATTTAGGTTGGGATGGATGGTTAATGTCTGATAGGGCTGCGAGAACTGGAGAGTGATTGCTCCTTAGAAGACGGCCGCTGCTCACCGGTTTAGCTACAAATAAGAAATACAAGTGTATATTGTGCAAAAATTTAAACGTGATGAAGTTCTCGTTGGACCATGAATGTTGTCTTTGGACGGTTAGGATGCCGTCCTCAGACCATGATGTCCTGGGCCATGAAGCGTATGACAAAGGATTCACAGGCTATGAAATGATGCTCTCAGGCTATGAGAATGATGCCTCCGAACTATGATGCCTTTGAATAATGATATGCAAAAGATAAAAGGGGTCCTCAGGCCATGGCATGACGTTCTGGGGCTATGAAAATAATGCCTCCAAACAGTGGTGCCTTTGGAAAATTTGGCAGTCTTTCAGCCCATGAGATGCAGAAGGTGGCAATCTTTCAGCTCATGCAGGATGTAAATAAAGTGGCAATCTTTCAGCCATGTAGGATGTAAATAAAGTGGCAATCTTTCAGGCATGCAAGATGTAAATAAAGTGGTGATCTTTCAGCCCATGTAGGATGTAAATAAAGTGGCGATCTTTTAGCCATGCAGGATGTAAATAAAGTGGCGATCTTTCAACCATGCAGGATGTAAATAAAGTGGCGGTCATTTAGCCGATGCAGATGTAAATAAAGTGGCGATCTTTCAGCTGATGTAGATGTAAATAAATTGGAGATATTTCAGCCGATGCAAATGTAAATAAAGTGGCAATCTTTCAGCTGATGTAGATGTAAATAAAGTGGCGATCTTTCAGCCAAGCAAGTGGAGGTAGAGCTTAACCTCAGAAGGCAGAATGGTAGCCTTAAGCAATGCAAGGAATGCAGATGCAATGCAGGGAATGTAGATGGAGACAGTGCTTAGTCTTGGAAGGCAGAATAATAGCCTTATACAATGCAGAGAATGTAGATGGAGACATTGCTTAGTCTCGGAAGGCAGAATAGTAGCCTTATGCAATACTGGAAATGCAGATGGAGATAGTGCTTAGTCTCAGAAGGCAGAATAGTAGCCTTATGCAAGCAGAAAATGCAAATTGAGATAGTGCTTAGTCTCGGAAGGAAGAATAGTAGCCTTATGCAAGAGATAAATGGTAATATCGTTTTCTTATCTAATTGCGATATTATGGCTGCTGGGGATATTGTATGCGGGTAGAAATTGTGAATAGGTGTGATGTTTCGAAGAGTTGCATTCCTGAACAATATGAGTGTATAATATGTTTGATGATTTTGCGAATCGGGTGCCTGCATCCAAGAAAAATTGTGAGCTTTGTAAAGGGTAAAGGTTAGTTCGTATCCACGCTAACTTTACTTGACCTGCTCGCCTCTGTTTCGGTGATATTGTGCATATCATTGGGGTAACATTACTAAACAAAGCAATTTTGGTAACAGACATACATGATTTAGTAAAAATATAATATATATACATAATCGAGAATAGTTTTCTTTAGATGAACCGACGACTGCGACGCGGTTCAAGACATTGCAACTTCTCTTGCTCCGAAATTTTGAGGGTCCTCCTCAAAATTCTTCCCCAGTTTACTGGGCTGCTGCTTCTGATGGCTGCTTGCGGTGACTGGCTGAAATTACTTTGGAATTTTAAGGGTCCTCCTCAAAATTCTACCCCAGTTTTCAATTATGGGGGAAATAAAAAAATTTATTGAATTGTGACCGAACCTATAGGGCCGCCTATGTATCCCCTCTTAAACGGGAATTAGGTCAGGTGTAGTTCAAATTACATCATATAGGAAAGCATAAAGATTACACATAGTAACGCTTGACTGCATCTGAATTAATTGTCTTTGGCCAAACTTCTCCATCCATTTCCGCAAGTATGAGGGATGCTCCTATTAAAACCCGATGAACCATGTATGGACCCTGCCAGTTAGGAGAGAACTTCCCTTTAGCTTCATCCTGATGCGGGAAGATTTTCTTTAACACCAGCTGCCCCGACGTGAATTGTCTCGACTTGACTCTTTTGTTGAAGGCTCTGGACATTCTGTTTTGATAGACTGATCATGGCAAACTACGTTCATTCTTTTTCCATAGATAAAAGCTAGCTGTTCGTAATAACTCTTCACCCATTCTACATTGTCGAGCTCAGCTTCCTGTATGATTATTAGGGAGAAAATTTCTAATTCAGCGGGAATGACTACCTCTGTGCCGTAAACCAACATATAGGGAGTTGCACCAGTCGATGTACAGACTGTGGTTCGGTACCCTATAAGGGAAAATGATAACCTCTCGTGCCGTTGTTTATGCTTCTCTATCATTTTCCTTAATATCTTCTTGATATTCTTATTGGCGACCACTGCGGCTCCGTTCATCTTTGGTCTGTCGGATGTAGAATTCTTGTGTTTGATCTTGAAAGTTTCACACATATTTTTTATCAAGTCACTATTAAGGTTGGAGCCATTATCAGTAATGATTGAATCTGGAACTCCGAACCGGCAAACGATACGATCGCGGACGAAATCTGCCACGACTTTCTTAGTCACTGCTCTTAAGATGCTGCTTCAACCTATTTGGTGAAATAATCAATTGCTACTAGGATAAACCTGTGCCCGTTTGATGCGGCATGTTCAATTGGTTCGATAACATCCTTCCCTAAGCAGCGAACGACCACGGCGAGCTTGTTGTAGTAAGCTCATTTGGGGGTACCTTGATCATGTCTGCATGTATCTGATAGCGGTGGCACTTTCGGACATACTGGAGGCAGTCCGTTTCCATAGTCATCCAAAAATAACCTGCCCGGAGTATCTTCTTGGCTAAGACAAAACTGTTCATATGTGGACTGCAGGTCTTGGCATGGATTTCTTCTAGTTGTTTGGATGATTCCTTCACATCGATGCACCTTAGTAATCCCAAATCCAGAGTCCTCCTATACAGGATTCCTCCGCTATGAAAGAAATTTTTAGACAACCTTCGAAGTGTGCGCTTCTAAGTAGGATTTGCAAGCTCTAGGTACTCTTCTTTCACCATGTATTCCTTGATATCATGAAACTAAGGCTTTCGTCTGCTTCTTCTTCGACATGAGCATAGTAGGCAGGCTGATCATGGATCTTTACCGGAATGGGATCAATAATGTTCTTATCTGGATGTTGTATCATGGATGATAGGGTAGCCAATGCATCAGAAAACGCGTTCTAGACTCTAAGAACGTGTTGGAACTCTGTCTTTGTGAACCTCTTTCTCAACTCTTGTACATGATATAGATAAGGGAGTATCTTGGAGTTCTTGGTCACCCATTATTCTCGGACCTGATGTATAAGCAAGTCTGAGTCCCCAATTTCTAGCAATTCTTGGATGTTCATGTTAATGGCCATCTTGAGCCCTAAGATGCAGGCTTCGTACTCGGCCATATTGTTGGTGGACGGGAACCTGAGTTTGGCAGATACCAGATAATGCTGACCAGTTTCTGATACTAGGACCGCTCCTATGCCAACTCCTTTGAAATTTGCTGCTCCATCGAAAAACATTCTCCAACCATCATAATATTATGCAATATCTTCTCATATGAATGATACCTCTTCGTCAGGAAAATACGTCTTTAGGGGTTCGTACTCTTCGTCCACGGGATTCTCGGCAAGGTGATCTGCCAATGCCTGTCCTTTGATCGCTTTCTGAGCTACATACACAATGTCAAATTTACTTAACAGGATTTGCCACTTGGCTAGCTTACCGGTAGGCGTGGGCTTTTGAAATATGTATTTCAAAGGATCCATCCTTGATATGAGATATATAGTATAGGCACAGAAGTAGTGCCTCAACTTCTGAGCTACCCAAGTCAAATCACAATAGGTGCACTCTAATAGAGAATATTGGGCCTCGTATGGGGTGAACTTCTTACTAAGGTAATAAATTTCCTGCTCCTTCTTCTCCGTTTTATCATGTTGTCCCAAAATACAACTGAATGCTCCATCCAGTACTGTGAGGTAGAGTAATAGAGGTCTACTTGGCTCGAGTGGGACCAAAAATGTTGGTGTTGACAGGTACTCCTTGATTCTATCGAAGGCTTTTTGGCAGTCATCAGTCCATTTGGTAGTGTCGTCCTTCTTCAGTATCTTAAAGATTGGCTCGCAAATAACTGTGGATTGTGCTATGAACCGGCTTATGTAGTTGAGTCTCCCCAAGAAATGCACTACGTCCTTCTTATTCTTTGGGCGGTGGCAATTTTTGAATAGCTTTGACCTCTGATAGATCTAGTTCTATTCCTCGACGACACACATTGAACCCAAGTAATTTTCCGGTAGGAACCCCAAATGCACACTTCGCAGGATTCAATTTCAGGTTGTACCTTCTCAGTCTATTGAAGAACTTCCTCAAGTCTTCCATGTGATCGGTGGCTCTCTTGGATTTGATGATAACATTATCTACATATACTTCGATCTCCTTGTGTATCATATCATGGAAATGGTAGTCATGGCTCTCATGTAGGTGGCCCCTGCATTCTTTAGCCCAAATGGCATCATCTTGTAGCAGTACATTCCCCATGGCGCTATGAAAGCCGTTTCCTCGGCATCTTCTTCGTCCATCCAGATCTAATGATATCCAGCAAAACAATCCATGAATGACTGCAACTCATGCTTGGCGCAATTGTCAATCAAGATGTGTATGTTCGGTAAGGGGAAGTCGTCTTTCGGACTGGCCCGGTTGAGATCCCGGTAGTCAACACAGGCTTTGACTTTCCCATCCTTCTTCGATACTGGCACAATGTTGGCTAACCATGTCGGATATTCTACTACCCTGAGAACCTTAGCTTTGACCTGCTTAGTGACTTCTTCCTTGATTTTCAGACTCATATAAGGCTTAAACTTTCTGAGTTTCTGCTTTACCGGTGGACATGTCGGATCAGTTGGCAGTTTGTGTGCCACAATAGATGTAATCAAACCATTCATGTCATCATACAACCAGGCGAATATGTCCTCGTACTCCTTTAGGATTCTGTGTATTCTTCCTTTTCTGATGGTGATAAATGAACGTTGATTCGTGTTTCTTTGACATTTTTTGCATCTCCCAGGTTAACAATCTCAGTCTCATCCAGGTTGGAATTAGGTCCATTCTCAAAATTCTCAACTTTTTTAACAATCTCTTCCGGTATATCATCTTCCTCTGAATCTATGTACGTTTACTGCATTGTCTCATTGTATCTCACAGTCATTGGTTCATCAAGATAAGTAATAGTAATGCTATATAAATAAAGTAATGAGAGAAATAATAAGAGTAAGATTTATGAGGAAACCGAAATGTTTTGATAAATTTCATAATTATTTTGAACATTAGAGATCTTATTGCAAAATTTAAAATGTGAAAGGAAAGTCAGCTAGTAAAAATAAAATATAGTGCATGATGTTTGTTCAGCCATGCTACCTCGAGGCTTTTCGGGCACTGGTGGTTCTGATGGTCCAGTTATTGAGACATGCTCCTCGACTTACGGCTTGTATGGAAGGGCCTTCCTCCTCCTTCTCCTCGAAAATGACACAACAATCCATGTCATCTTCTTCTAGGAACAAATTCCTCACTGCTGTCAGTGCTTCCTCTTCTTCCGACCCATAAATAACATTGGATGGCTGGAAAGTCTGATCCAAATGTGGTATTGGCTACTCCAGCGGGTAGTAAGGACTGCGCCACGGTGGCGACCAGTTATTGAATTCCTCCCAAGTATACTCATATCCCAGACCAAAGGTGGTACCATGCTTCTTTAGTTTGATAGGCCTAGCGATTCCTTGGAGGTTCTTGCCAGGTTCATATCTGCTCCAGTTCAATATGCTTTCAATTTTGTTGTCCCACAATTTGTCCTTGTCAACGGTGTTGACTCGCTCGATGTGGTGATATGTTTCCCCGTCTATCTTTCTTCTGCCTTTGATTGCTGGGATGGTCTGGCGACTGTATATGGGATTGCTACCATCGTCATGAATTATCACCTCTTAGTAGTTCCACTCAAACTTCACTGCCTGATGTAATGTGGATGCCACTACCCCAACAGCATGAATCCATGGTCGTCCAACAATATATTGTAAAATGTCGGCATGTCTATCACTTGGAAATCGACATTGAAAGTAGGCCCCATTTGCAAAAACAAGCTAATTTCCCCAATAGTGGACCTTTGGGAACCATCGAAAGCTTTGACGTTGATGGCCCCGTCCTTAGTCTCATGCAACCCCTTTCCTAATGTCCTGAGTGTTTCCAATGGGCAAATGTTGAGGCTGGACCATCCATCAATCAGGATTCTGGTGATAAAATAATTTTCACATTGCACGGTGATGTGCAACGCCTTGTTGTGACTCAACCCTTCTGGTGGCAGCTCGTCTTCATGAAAAGTGATCTTGTGACTTTCCAATACCTGCTCTACCATGTTTTCCATCTCTCCTCCGGTGATGTTGCTTGGTACATATGCCTCACTCAACAACTTTAACAAGGCATTCTTATGTGCATTGAAATTTTGCATCAAATCTAGGATAGAAATTTGTGCCGGTGTTTTGTTCAGCTGATCAATGACCGAGTATTTCTTGGCTTGTATCTTCCTAGAGAGATCATTGGGCCTAGTTTCAGTGATGGTTGGCCGACAGAGGCCTACTTGCTTGACTCGGCCAAATGCTCCAGCGTATAAACTCTACCGGTTCGTGTCATACCCTGCGCCGCAACTGCTTCCCCGAACATGTGATTGAGAGTGTAAACCACGAAGGGTAATGTCGTGCCAGTTCACTTACATTATCATGTGATAATGAAAGTAAAAGCACGAAGGTGATGTTGTGCCATTTCATCTACATTATCATGTGAGTATGAGAGTAAAAGCACGAAAGGTGATGTTGTACCATTTTATTTATAATATCATTTTTATATTATCATGTGTTCATGGCATGAATGGTATTTTCGTGCAGGAGAGGACGAGGGATATGCATTATGTTGTGATATCTTTTCCTTGTGTACACATTCATGCCTTTATCTTGAGTTGTTACTGTTGCACCTATATTTTCTAGGTGACATGTCATTGTTATTCTATCTTTGTCCTTTATCTTAATGTTGTTGTGTTGTCCATGCCTTCTATCTGTTTAACTTGCAAATGTCATGCTTTCCTTCTTGTTGTCACATCTAAATCCATGTCGTTTCTCATTTGTTGCACTTTCGTATAAGCTTTCTATCATGTTAGTTATTCACGTCTTCTATTTCCTTGGTCATAAAGATCATGCTTTACCTCTTGTTGGTTATATCTACACCTAGGCCTTCTACCATACTAATTAGTGAAAAATTATATTGTTCTTCCCTAATTGCTATTATTACTTCTATGTCTTCTACCTACTCTATTATCGTAGTCCATATGTATTGCCCTATTCGTTATTGCTACATGTGTATTTTCTAGTTTTTCATTACTGTTATTGATATTTCATTCACCCAGTTGGTACGGTTATACGTATATTTGGTAAAGACGAGATAAATACACGAAGGGTGTTGTCGTGCCATTTGACTTGATATCTTGAGTACATTTCTCACATTATGAAAGTTATTGTTTTATTACCGTGGTTTGTTGGTTATCGCTCTAAGGAAAGGATTGGTCGTGCTATTGAGGATATTAATCATGATTTTTTCTTGTAATTATTTACTGCCTCACATATTCGTTTCTTGTACTCTTTTCTGTTAGGTTGTAGTATTGTTCTATTGCTAGTTTATTACGTAAGTTATATCACTGAGTATCTTTTAACTAAAAATCCTTGTCACTACTTCACCGAGGTTAGTCAAGATACTTACTGAGTACATAGAGTCGGTTGTACTCATACTATACGTCTGCACCTTACGTGCAAATTGCGGGGTGGAGCTATGGTGGATGACAGGAGCTGACTCTAGAGACGTTCGTGCCTTCTGGGTGTAGATACCATTTGTCCCTAGGTAGTTTTAGAGTCAAATCCTGGTTATGTACATTTCAAACAGAAATTGTACATATCAGTTTTTGCAATAATCTAGTCTTAGTAGCTCGTGACTTGTACCACCAGTCCTCGAGATATTGTATGTAATCCAGATATATAATTTGTTGGTCACCTCTATTTTATTAGAATTGTGTTAATTGTTAATTGGCTGACCTAACAGATTGGGTTAAGTTCCATCACAACGAGTGTATTTTGGGTCGTGATAGATAGAATATAGTATATGATTATCAGAAAATATGTGTCCTTTACAATGATGATAAAGCTCACTATTTATAGCTGCATCCAAGGAACAACATCCTATGATTAAGCTCCTCTTCAATGAAAATTATGAGGGTCATTGAAGGGTGTGTAATGGTAGAAAGTGAATGTTATATTCTGTGTAACGGACCATGTACTTAATGCTGTAGAATATTCTTCATTGAATGTCACCGGATGTCGGCATAAATTTTGTCGTTATGTGTATCATTCTTTCCGATGACAAGCGAAATCACTCCTTCGGGTTTGGCTATCTTCTGTCTTCAGTTCCACGTATCTCTTTCTCATGCGATCATTAAATATAAACATATTTTTATCCCATACAAAAAGGAGTTTGGAAAAGTTAAAAGTATAGTTTACCATATAGTAGTTCAATTGCCCTTGTTTTAGAAAAAAAAAAGATTATAATTCGAATGGGAGTGTCTCAAGTTAAGAAGAAGAAGAAGGAGGAACCATGTACGTACGTGCTTCAAGTAAGAAGGACAATTCAAAGAGGTGCACCGTTAACCTTATATTATAGGTTCAAACCTATTAAACCTGCTACCCTCTCCTCTTCTTTTAATAAAAGATAGTTGAAATATTTGTCATTAATAAATCAATGTGTAAGAAAAGTTAATTCTGAGTCTAACTCAAACCAAAAATTCTAACTCGTGATAACTCTAGGAATAACTATTAAAGACCAAATAAAAAGACTATATACTCCGGGCAAAATACATAACTTACCTCCTCAACTATGGACCAGATCCCTGTTACACATTTTTTGCCAACAAAAATTACCTTACACACTCAATTTTCTAAAGTGTAGCTGAAACACACCACTTTTGACAGCTGGCATGCGTGTGTTTTTCACCCAAAAGAGGCGAGTGAATCGTAATTTTTTTGGATTTGAACCATTATCTTAATGCCATATTTTTAGCCTTTTTTATTATCAACTTTTTTTTGATTCATTTCTTATTTTTACTATTTTTAATTATTATATCTCCAAATAATTTGCCCCTCCTGCACAGGATAATCAATCAAACTCCAACAGAGAATAATTGTAAAAATAGTTTTAATGTAGACAGTAACAGTGAAAAACAAATTCAAACATAAAATCCATTATCAAGAGATGAAGAAGCGAATAAACAATAGAATACAATTGTCGCTACAACCGTGGCAATCGCCGGAGCTGTGGTGGTAAGGCAACCGGGAAACGAACAAATGACTGCAAAACTATGGGTTGCCAGAATCTTTAATTTTCCGGCCAATCTTTCAGATGAAACAAAAAGGTGAGAAGAAGAGATACAAAATAAAATCGGCAAATCCGGCCAAGATCCAATCATTCTTCGATGAAGTTCCTCCAGATCCGATTGTCTGGTAATGGCAAGGGGCGATTTTGGCCGGCCAGTCGGCAACTCTGACCGACGTAGACTTTTCCGGCGGCCAGTAGTGGTGAGAAAGGTTGGCGATTGTTGGACGTAAAATGAGATAAGAAAGGAGGAAATGAAAGATCTGTGATTTGGAGGGGTTATTTTGATGGATTTTAATGGAGGAAAAAGGTTAATCGGAGAAGGTGATTGAAATTGGGATTGGGAAGATGAGAGATGGGTTAGGGAGGGGGGATCGTTTACTTTTTGTTTTTATTTTTTTAAGATATATTAATTAAGGGGAAATTAAGTATTTTATTTTTTCTTGAGTCATGACACGTGTCACGTCTTTATTGGCGCGTGACATCACACAAATTTTGACTAACTGGTTAAGAAAAAATAGTGTGTTTCAGTTACACTTTAAAAAGGTTGAGTGTGTAAGGTAATTTTCGATGGTAAAAAGTGTGTACCATGGATTTCGTCCATAGTTGAGGGGGTAAGTTATGTATTTTGTCTATACTCCGAACCAATAATACCCCATGCACACATTGGATTGGACATTAAATTTGGAGTCCGGCTAACAAAAAATGTTGCCTAACATTCGTAACAATAATATAATTTTGTGTACCAACAAGGATTATAATAGAGTGGTAAGTACTTTTTTAACATTAATCAAATATTTCAAATATGAGCTCTATATAATCTCTTTTGTTAGTGAGAGTTTTACTCCAATATAGACATCTCCCAGCGTGGATCCGAATTTTATCGAACACCAATACAACTACATGATATTGAATAGAAAATCAAAAAAAATAATTATAATAGATGTAGACATGGGAAATGTGAACTGCTTTTGAGATTTCTTCTACATCGAAGATATGTTAATCAATCAAATTATTCAGTATCTTGGATCAGTTGGTAGTAAGTGTGTTTGGTACGAAGGAAAATATTTATTAGAAGATATTTTTTAATTTTTCCATATTTGGTTGGCTTAAATATTTTGGATAATATTTTTCTCATGAAATATTTTCCCTATTTAGGAAAGGAAACATATTTTACCAAACTCTTTTTCAACATTCCCACCCTATTCCACATCCTCACTAACCCACCCATACACCCCTACCCACCTCAACCCCACCCCCTACCCCCATCCTCGCCCCTATCCTACCCCTACCCCCACTCTAAATAGAAATATTATTGATAGTACTTTCTTTTCACGTGATAAATAGAGTACTTTTTTTCATTTCAACAAATCAATATTTTCTTTTCATGATATAAAAAAAGTATTTTTTCCATTTTAATTAAAAAAGTACTTTCTTCATGATGTTAAAAAAATATTTTCTTTCATTTAAAAAAATGATGCAGTAACAAATATTTTCTTTTATTGCAACAAAATGAGAGTAAAAAGTATTTTATTTCATTTTCAACAAAAAAATTATTTTCTTTTCATGATGTATAAAAAGCAGTTCCTTTAATTTCAATAAAATTGATGTATTTGATGTAGTAAAAAGTTTTTTTTTTTTAATTTTCAACCAAAAGAGTAGTAAAAAGTATTTTCTTTCATTTCAACAAAAAGAGTATTTTCTTTTTCATGATGTAAAAAAGTAGTTTCTTTCAAAAGTATTTTAAAGTAGTTTCTGAGAGATAGAGAGCAGTGTAAGGTATTCACATATGGTATAGTCTGTGAGGGGAAATAGAAAGTATGAGAGATATTGTAGTAAGGTGGGAATCCTAAAAGAGGGTTATTTCTTTTGAATGTATAGAGATCCCTATATAATTTTACAAGGGACTGTTGGGTGTAAAATTCCTTATTATAGTAGATTTTATTCCTCTCGGGCTCGTAATTTTTTCCCTTATTCAGAAGGATTTTCACGTTAAAAATCTTTGTGTCCTTGTTGTTCTTTTTTATTCTTGTTGATTATAGTATCTCGGTACTAAATTATTGTTCCGTTGTTATTACTGTAAATATTATTTTTGTGGGGGGTTTGTTCCCAAAAACTGGTCTCAGAGCACAGGTTATGCTCGTTCACAAAATTACTATTCACGATTGGTAGTACTATGCTCGATGATTAAAATGTATGGAGTAAAGTACATGGTAGTAAAATTCAAAGGAGATTGTGGTTTCTCAATATGGCAGAGAAGGATGAGGGTCTACTCATCCATCAAGGATTACACAAAGTATTAGATAGTGATGCCAAGACTAAGGATTGCGCTGACTTGGATGAAAAAGCTGCTAATGCAATCAGGTTGCACTTATCAGATTATGTGGTAAACAATATCATTGATGAAGACACTACGTGTAGAATTTGGACAAAGTGGAAATCCTATACATGTCCAAAATATTGAAAGATAAATTGTACCTAGAGAAGAAATTATAAGGCCCACATATGGGTGAAAGTATAATTTTTTGTCACATTTAAATGTGTTTAATGGACTAATCATGCATCTTGCAAACCTCAGGGTAAAGATCGAGGAAGAGCATAGCCATCTTGCTCTTGAACTCATTTCCATCTTCATACGATAATTTTGCAACAATCATCATGCATGACAACACCCTTATTGAGTTAAAGGATGTCACATTGGCTATTCTACTCAATGAGAGGATGAGAAACAAGCCTGAAAATCAAGGACAAGCTCTCATCACAGAAGGTAGAGGCGGGAGTTACCAAAGGAGTTCAAGCAACTATGGTAGATCTGGAGGTCGTGGGAAGTCCAAGAACCGATTCAAATCAAAAGCTAAAAATTGCTACAATTTCGATAAACCAAGTAACTTCAAAAGAGATTGACCAAATATAAGGAAGGGCAAAGGTAAAACCAGTGGCCATAAGAATGAGGATAACAAAACCGCCATGGTGCAAAATAATGATATGTTCTCTTTATAAATGAGGAAGAGGAAGACATGCATTTGTCAGTTCCACAGTCAGAATGGATAGTTGACACATCTGCATCTTACCATACCACACCGGTAAGAGAAAGTTTTTGCAAATATGTAGTAGGTTATTTCGGCACTGTGAGAATGGGTAACACAAGTTACTCAAAGATTGCGGGGATCAGTGACATTTGTATCAAGACAAATATTGGATGCATATTGGTTCTAAAGGGCGCGCGGCATGTACCTGCTTTACGGATGAACTTAATCTCGGGAATAGCTTTGGAACGAGATGGGTAAGAGAATTATTTTGCAAGTCAAAAGCGGAGACTCCCCAAGTTATCATTGGAGATTGCAAAGGGAGTTTCCCTTGGCACTTCGTACATGACAAATGCAGAAATATGCCGAGGTGAATTAAACGCGGCAGAAGATGAGATTTCTATAGATTTGTGGCAAAAAAAATGGTTCATATGAGCACGAAAGAATTGCAGATTCTAGCCAGGAAATTACTCATCTCTTATGCCAAAGTTACAACGGCAAAACCTTGTGACTGCTATTTATTTGGTAAGAAGCATAGTCTTATTTCAGACATCATCTGAAAGAAAATTGAATATACTTGATTTGGTATATTCTGATATTTGCGGTCTAAGGAAAATTGAATCATCGGGAGGTAACAAATTTTTTTACTTTTATTGATGAAGTTTGATCCCAACAAGTGGGGTCTGGGGATGGTAGTCTGTACACAGTCCTTACCCCTACCTAATTTAGGTAGGGAGACTGTTTCCAATAGACCCTCGGCTCAAGAAGGTCAAGAAAAAGAAGAGGAAAGCAAGGGAGGAAGAAAGATGGAAGATAAATGAAAAAAGGGAGATATAAAGGATAAGTGGCACTAAATAATAGTAACAGGGAATACAATACCTGAGGCGAACAAAACCACATAACATAATAAAAATCTAAGAATATGAAGGGACATGCATACTACTAAGACTGTCGGTGAACAACTATAAACTACCAACTAACCTTCTACCTTAATCCTCGACCTCTACACTCTCCTATCAAGGGTCATGTCCTCAGTGAGCTAAAGCAGCGTCATGTCCTACCTATCACCTCTTACCAATACTTCTTAGGCCTGCCTCGACCTCTTCTCAAACTCTCCATGGCCAACCTCTCACACCTCCTAACTGGAGCATCAATGCTTCTTCTCTTAACATGACCGAACCATCTCAGCCTTGACTCCCGCATCTTATCCTCCACGGAGGCTACTCCCACTATGTCCCGGATATCTTCATTCCTAATCCTATTTTTCTGAGTACACCCACACATCCATCTCAACATCCTCATCTCTGCTACTCTCTTCTTCTGCACGTAGGAGTTCTTGACTGGCCAACACTCAGCCCCTACAGCATAGCCGGTCGAACCACCACTCTATAAAGCTTACC
Source organism: Nicotiana glauca (assembly GCA_026770625.1). Lineage (NCBI taxonomy): Eukaryota > Viridiplantae > Streptophyta > Magnoliopsida > Solanales > Solanaceae > Nicotiana > Nicotiana glauca. Next base: position 99,992 of record MU714055.1, read on the forward strand.
CTTAAGTCGTAGTGGCACATTCCTATCACATAAAATACCAAAAGCGAGCCCCAACTTCATCCATACCACTCCAATGCAAAGCGTGACATCTTTATTATTCTTCCTGTTACCCTGGATAATGGACCCGAGATACTTAAAACTCGCTCTCTTGGGATAACTTGAGCATCCAACTTAACCTCTACGTCTGCATCATGGGTCTCGCCACTGAACTTGCACTCCAAGTATTCTACCTTGGTTCTACTCAGTTTGAAACCTTTAGACTCCAAGGTCTTTCTCTAAACCTCCAACCTTGCTTTAACTCCGCTATGCATCTCGTCAATCAACACTATATTATTGGCAAATAGCATGCACCTAGGCATCTCCCCTCTGATGTGATTCAATAATACATCCATCGCTAAGGCAAATAAAAATGGGCTAAGAGCTGATCCCTGGTGCAACCCCATCACCATAGGGAAATGCTCCGAGTCACCACCCCCAGTCCTCACTTGAGTCTTAGCATTATCATACATATACTTAATCACACTAATGTACGCTACCGGAACACCGCTAACCTCCAAACACCTCCACAGGACCTCCTTCGAAAATTTATCGTATGTTTTCTCAAGGTCAATAAACACCATATGAAAATCCTTCTTCCTCTCCCTGTACTGCTCCACTAATCTCCTTACCAGATGAATCGCTTCCGTAGTCGAATACCCCAGCATGAATCCAAACTGATTCTCGGAAATAGACACGCACCTCCTCACCCTGGCCTCCACCACCCGCTCCCAAACCTTCATAGTGTGACTCAACAGCTTGATACCCCTATAATTATTGCAATTTTAGATATCACCCTTGTTCTTGTAAAACGGAACAATCGTACTCCACCTCCATTATTCGGGCATCTTCTTTGTCTAAAAAATAACATTAAACAACCCAGTGAGCCACTCCAAACCTACCCGCCTTGCGCTCTTCCAGAATTACATCAAGATTTCGTCTGGCCCACTCGCTCTACCCCTGCACATCTTACGTATCTCCCCTTCCACGTCCTCTACCGTAATCAGCCTACAGTACCCAAAATCCCGCTTACTCTCGGAATTCTCCAACTCACCCAGCATAATGCGTCTGTCCCCCTCTTCATTCAACAGTTTATGGAAGTATGTCTGTCATCTTCTCCTAATAAGTGCCTCGTCCGACAACACTTTTCCATCCTCATCCTTGGTGCACTTGACTTGTTCTAAGTCGCGGGATTTCCTCTCTCTTACCTTGGCCAAGCTGTAAAACCTCTTATCCTCGCCTTTTCCCTCGAGCTCCTCGTACAAATGAGCAAACGCCGCATTCTTAGCCGTCATAGCTGCTAACTTCGTCTCTTTCTTTGCCTTTCTGTAACACTCCCGATAAGTCCTTTTTTCCTCCTTGTTTGTACTCTCCACTAGCTTCAAATAAGCAGCTTTCTTAGCTTCCACTTTACCTTGAACCTCTCTATTCCACCACCAGTCCCCTTTATGACACCCAGGAGAGCCCTTCGTGACCCCTAAGACCTCTCTAGCATCTACCCTAATGCAATCCGCAGTAGTGCACCACATGGTAGACACGTCCCCCTACTCATCCAAGCCCTCATAGCAAACAACTTCTCCCCTAACTCTTGAGCGTTGTCCTTGGTCAAGTTACCCTACTTGATCTTATGTTGCTTGCTCCCCGCCCTCTTCCTCCTACTCCTCTTGATCTCCAGGTCCATAACTAGGAGCCTATGTAGAGTTGTGAGATGCTCACTTGGCATGACCTTGCAGTCAGTGCACAGACCTTGATCACACTTCCTGCAAAGAAGATAATCAATTTGAGTCTTGCCCATTGAATTCCAGAAAGTGACGGTGCTCTTCCCTCTTCGGAAAACTCGAGTTAGCTATAACCAAATCAAAATCTCTAGCAAAATCGAATAGTGAATTACCTCCCTCATTCCTAACCCAAAAATCGTACCCTCCATGCACATTATCATAACCCCTAGCACTAGCCCCAATATGACCATTGAATCTCTGCCAATGAACAACTTCTCTGTGTGCGGGATACTACGCACCATCTCGTCCAAATCCTACTAGAATTGCTTCTTGACCTCCTGGTCCAAACCTACCTGAGGAGCGTAAGCACTAATCACATTTACAATAAACCACCAACTACCAGCTTAATACTCATCAACCTATCATTTACCCTACTAATCTCAACTAAGATCTCTCTGAGGTCCCTGTCTACTAAAATACCTACCCCATTCTTACCCCCAGCGCTCCCTGAGTACCATAGTTTATATCCGTCTATATCGCGTGCCCTAGTGTCCTTCCATCTAGTCTCCTGAACATACGTTATGTTAATCTTCCTCTTCTGAAGAATCTTACCTAACTCTATCGACTTCCCCGTCAACGTCCCAATGTTCCAAGACCCAATTCTCAACCTAGAGGCTTTCTTACCTCCCTTCCTACCCGTGGACCCCACCCCCATCCCCACCTGAAGACACGACCTTACTCTCATATCATCCACTACCACCACTATAAACAAAAGGTATTAGGTACACACTACCACTAAGAACCAATGATGGGGACTACAGGCTATGAACCCGAGAGCTAAAAACAACTCAAACGGGCGACTACGAGAGCAGTCATGCGAGAAGGCACTGGAAAAATGAATCTACCACGTCCACGAAACTATCCCTATGCAAACACAGGATTAAAATGAATACATGAAACCTTAAGCTTAAGACACTACTAGTAAAGATAGAAAAAGCAATCAATACAATTAAAACAGCCGGCAAGGCAATAGTAAATAGACGTGCACATATACATTTCAAGAAAGATAGAACCTGGATCATAGTCGGGACGTGCTTCCAAATCCGTTGAATACTACGGATATGATCAATTCCCATGAATGAACCTAGATCTTTCGACTTGGTATACTCCAGATGCTGCAGAACCTGGTGTATAGCTGCTGCTCTACTACTTATGTGTGTGCACCTCCCTACCACCACCAAACAACCACAAATGTGATACCTGCAAAACACACAAACACCCACGTATCCAATAAAAATACAAGCAGGCCAAACTTTCACTGTTACCAGCGGCAGAAAAGTAATTCAAGAATGATGGAACCTGGATCACAGTCGAGGATGTTCGGACTACTTATTTTAATATGATTCAAAAGAGTTGTTTTCTGGCACAAAAATTAATTCTTAATAACTATTTTTCTCCTATGAAGTTTGCAAATCAAGAACAATAAGGATTACTGGTCGCAAACACAAAATTCGCATTTCTTGATTCAGGTAATGGAAGATTGGCAATAGAATTTCCAAACTCTTTTCTAAAGAATATGATTTTGAAAATAACACTGTTGCTATTTTGAAAGGAATTGATCTTGGTTTCTACCTACAAAGGCAGATTGCAGGAAGAAAATTTTTTTGTTATTGAGAAACTCTCGAAAAAGGGGTTTCTAATCTAAAGAGAGAAGAAGCCAAATCCAACTCTATCTAAGTGTAAATGGACCAATATCAACTTTTATTGATTATTCTTCACGAAAATTATGGGTTTATATTTTGAAAACCAAAAATCAGGTGTTCCAAGTTTACCAGAATTTCATGCATTGATGGAAATGGCGACAGGACAAAAGCTAAAACGTCTCCGAAGTGACTATGTGTCACGATCCAAAATCCAACTAGTTGTGATGACACCTAACACAACCCGTTATGTAAGACAATTAACAATTATCCAATTCCAATGAAGTTTATTAAGACAAATAATTATAAAAAAAATCTGAATCATATACATTTTCCAAGGACTGGTAGTACAAATCATGTGCTTCTAAGATTTAGAGTTTACAAAGCTGGTATGAAATAAATACGTCATCAATTCGAAATGTACATGAATAGATTTTTTTATAAATCTAATGTTACCATGAACAAGAGGCAGCTACAACTGGAACACAGGTACATCTTCAAATACAACTCCTATCGATCACAACAACATCAACATCCAACATCTGCACACAAGGTGCAGAAGTGTAGTATGAGTACAACAGACCACATGTACTTAATAAGTAACAAACCTAACCTTAGGTTGAAAGTTGTGACGAGCTGGAACAAAGGATGGAATCCAACACCAATAGCCAACAATAGTTCATAACAAAGAAATGAAAGTAATAAAATAAGTAAATCAGAGATAAAATGCTCAGATCGTTCATAGTTCCATAAAAATAGGCTTGCTTTTCAAGTATATCAGTGAAAACCAAACTCCTTTACCGTAATCGCCAAAAACATGAGTAAGTTTGAAACTATAATTTTTCTTAGTTTGAAACTATAATTTTTTCCCAAAAGCTTTCAATGTAAGTGTTCATTTTAAAATGGCATGAGAAAAATACATCTCTATGCCAATATGTCAATATATGTGAGAAGTCATGAATGACGTGATACCATATAGCATGAGAAAAATTCATCTCTATGCATGTATATCAAGCATGCATGTAGAATGTGATGCAACTCAGTGATAAAACCACATGCATACTCTCAGAGTATCAATTCACTCAGTCCTCCCTGTCACTTAGTCCTCACATCCACTCAATTCTCACACCTACTCAAGCCTTATTGTCACTCAGTCCTCACATGAACTCAGTCTTCACGGTCACTCAATCCTCCCATTCCCTCGGCACTCGCACTCAGTAGGTACCTGCGCTCACTCGGGGTGTGTACAGACTCTGGAGGGGATCCTTCAGCCTAAGCTCTATAATAAGCCAGTCATGACACAATAAGCAATTAACTTAGACATGGTTTCTAGCATGGATCACAACTCAATAGTTCAAGTAAGTGGAGATTTCATACATACTCTTAGAGTATCAATTCACTTAGTCCTCCTAGTCACTCAGGCCTCACAACAACTCAGTCCTCGCAATCAATTAGTGCTCACAACAACTCAATCCTCATAGGTACTCAGTCATCCCAATCACTTAACACTCGCACTCAGTAAGTACATGTGCTCACTAGGGTGTGTACAGACTTTGGAGGGGCTCCTTCAGCCCAAGTTGTTGTAATGTGCAACCCGATCCCATAAACATCATCACCATCAGGCCCTCGACCTCACTCATTCATCAATCTCTCTAGTCCCTTGAGCTCTCAATGTCATGAAAAATCACCCCAAAAATAATGGCGTGATGTATCAATAAATGTCAACAGAGACTGATATATGATATGCATATGAATGCGTATGACTGAGTATGTAAATACAAAGTAAGCAGACAACTCAACAACGAAAATGACCTTAGTGGGTCTCAACAGAATAAGCATGTAGCCTAGACATTGTTTCTAACATGGATCACAACTCAATAGTTCAAGGACGTAGAGATTTCATGGTTACAAATAAGATTAGGTAACTACACAGTACCATATAAATAACGGGGTCACAATTCACACAGTGAATGCCCACTTTCCCATCACCTTAACACCAAACACATAACATGTAATTCGGGGTTTCATACCCTTAACACCAAGTTAAGAAGTGTTACTTACCTTGAACAATCCAAATCCAATACCGAGAAATGCCAAACGATGCTCCAAAATACCATCCCTCGCGCACTAATCTGTGAACGACTCGAAACTAGACAAATGCAACTCAAATACATCAAATAAAACCCAAGGAAACACTTTCGAATGATAAATAATGAATCCTTAATCAAAAGCCAAAAATCGGCCGAAAGTCATAACCCAGACCGGTACTTCGAAACCCGATGAAACTCATCATCAATAGCAGAAACCCTCAAGGCATGATGCCATCTCGAGATTGGGAATTTTTATATAAGCAGCTCTTTTTAAAGCTTAACTTTTATTTTGGCAGGGATCCTCGAAATTGGGTACCGTCTCGAGGCCTGTAATAATATTGATGGCTCCTTAGAGCCTTTCTTCTTTTTTGATGGAGGTCATCGAGATCGGGTACCATCTCGAAGCTTGTAATGATATTAATGGCTTCTTGAAGCCTATCTTCTTCTTGATAGAAGTCCTCGAGATCGGGTACCATCTTGAGGCTTGCAATGATATTGATGGCTTCTTAGAGCCTTTCTTCTTTTTTGATGATGGTCCTCGAAATCGGGTACCATCTCGAGGCTTGCAATGATATTGATGGCTTCTTAGAGCCTTTCTGCTTTTTGGACGGAGGTCCTCGAGATCGGGTACCATCTCGAGGCTTGTAATGATATTAATGGCTTCTTGGAGCCTATCTTCTTCTTAATAGAAGTCCTCGAGATCGGGTACCATCTCGAGGCTTGTAATGATATTAATGGCTTCTTGGAGCATATCTTCTTCTTGACAAGAGTCTTCGAGATCGGGTACCATCTCGAGGCTTGGTTGACACGGGGGTCTCTATCCCCAATACGTTGTACGACGGCGTCAAGCGTATGACATGGTTATGAAATGATCGAGGCAATCCCACTAGCACAACTTCCCAAAGTGATAAAGGCTTTAGCCAATATTTTTAATTTGACTTTGAGGTAGGCGGATAGTCGCTGCTTTTTCCATATATATGGTTGTCTTCCCCTTTTTGAAGATTCCGCTATTATGAGTAGTTATCCTCTTTTGTAGAGTTCTCCTTTCCTGTTTTATGTCCTCCATCATTTAATTTTTGACGCCCATGCTCAAATTCCCGCTCCAATTATCTAGTTTTTCCACAGTCATGACTGTTATGTCAGGGTCCGCTCGGCAAGGAGAAGGGAGTTTCGCCTCTAGTTCCCGCCTGGTTGGCGGTGTGCCGATAGTACTAGGAGTCATCCTCTAGGCATTTTGTTTTGGGGAGAGATCTTCCGTCAGAAAAGGCTCCCATTGTTCGAGGTCATTGAGAGTATGGCTCGAAATTTATTTCTTTAATAGAAGAAGAGCACCTTGAGTCGGTGAGCAAGGATTGTGGATGGGGGGGAAGGTAGTATTGTGGGTACCTTCCCCGGAAGAGAGCATCATGGACCATGTCAGGGGTTTTTTGAATATGTACACATACCCTTTCACACTGGGCCCCGTTGATAGGGTTGTGCTCGACTTCTGTCGATAGTATCAGGTTAGTGCAGATTCACTTGTTATTTTGGCAGATAGTATTGATGATGAGGTTCTTTGTAGAGAAAGCAGGGCTTGAATTCACGCTTAGTAATCCTATCAAGTTATACCGGCCTTTTCACCATCAAGGTCTGCTAACCCTACGATGCCGATCCACCACGCCTTTCATTATTAACGAAGAAGAAGACAAAGATTGGGAGTGGATAAGTCGATTCGTCTGAGTATGGACTGTCGATATTATCCTTGTAGAGTTTCTTCCATTTCCTAAGGAATGGAATTTTACACGTAAGTGGTACACTCGTGCCTTTGTAGTTTTTTAATTATGGCAAAGGCGGGCTCCGTAAATGCGCCTTTCTTTCCCCTTCTGCAGCAATTTCATGGATGTTATACGAGGTCCCTAATATGTCGGATTGGGCTTAGAAGTTGGAGACCACTTGACTTATAATGAGGCGTAAGTGGCGAGCTTTGTCTAGGGGTAGATGGGAGGCAAAACATCAGGGTATGTGCTGTGTGATTTGCTCCCCCCCTCCCCCCTTTTTGTTTGGAAAGGAACTTTCTCTTTCTGTGTAGTAACTCTACTATTGTAGGCATCGTGGAGTCCTTTAAGGCGAGACTGTGCCCTCTCGGATAGGGAGAAGGATCGCCAGCTTCCGGGATAAAGAATGATAACAATAAGCAAGAAAGGCCTTTGCAGGGTAATGGTGCTCAAAGCGAGACGAATCTAGACCTGGGGCTCAGAGAGGATGTATCAGCTGAGCCTGCAGCGCCCACAATCTCTGATTTTGGAAAAATGGTTTCTCCTCCGTTGTCGTCTTCTTTTCCCGTCAAAGATACTTCAAGGAATGAGGGTTCTTGTCCACCAATTCTTTATCCCATCGAAGGTACTTCGAGGGATACTCGAAGACCGGGACCGTATATACCGAGCGATTGTGTCCCAACTGAGATTGGCTCTTCTGGGGCTGAGGGAACCAGCCTAGCAGATGTGCGCTCGACCTTCGAGGAAGCTCAGCGGCTCTATTCTGCGATGAGTTTTGGCACAGGCCTTTTGAGTTTCGTTCCTTTCCTTTCTTATTGAGCTCCCTTTTTGCAGGCCATTGACAAGCTCATGTCCGCGCTGCTTCATCGTGAAGCCAGCTTGCGAAAAGATTTGGACGGGGAGAAAGCCCTTAGGCTTCTTTAAGATAAAAAGGAAGTTGAGTTGGCACGCTTACGATATGAGGCGAGTCAAATCCTGAATTATGAGAGATACCTAAAGGAGCATGTAGCTTTTGTTCCAAGGGAGTGCGTGTTCCTTCTTCTATATTCTAAGGCTAATGTTTTGTTTATTTCAGTTGCAGAAAAAGACGGAGGACCTGGAGTGCCTTTGGAGAGAAGTTGGCCAAGCCAAGAGCAAGTATGATTAGTTAAAGGCTCAGGCAGACGTTCAAGCTTCAGCGAAGAAGGGTGCTCTGGCTAAAACTTCCGCCTTTGAGGTTCAACTTTGCTTAGCTAGTGATAATAGCTTGGTTTGAATAGATATGATTACAAAGCTCGAGTCTGAGCTTTTAAAGATAAATGTCAAGGTTGTGGATGCTCAGGCTGAAGCCGCAATGAGCTGAACTGAGGCTGACAATAAAATAGCGATCTATTTGAAGGATGTTACCGATGTTCGAGCTAAGCTGAGAAGGGATCTTGACCGTGAGAGCAATATCAAGGAATATTCTCGATGTAAATCTCGAAGGGAAACCCTTGAGGAGATCCATGCTAGGGGCTTTGACCTCTCGAAAGAGGTGAGGCGGGCGAAGGCGGGCGAACATGGCGCTAAGTCACTTATGTCTGATACTGAGGATAGCGAGGATGGGGCCAACGGACCATAGTCCTCAAGGGGGATGTAGATTTCCTTTTTTGATTCTGTATATAGTATTTTCAATGTACGTTGTAAATGGAGCTTGTAGTCTTTCACATACATGTACAAAAGAAATCTTGCGACTTTAGTTTTCGTGTACTTCCTTTTGCCTTGATATTTGTTAGTCGTTAGCCAGAAGAATTGGTCTTCGAGTTAAAAAGGAATCCTTAGATTCATAGTATGGCCTTGGCGCTCATTAGGTTGGCCCGTAGTCTCTTACGCCCTTTGATCGGTACGACCTTTTAGTATAAGCTGGCGTTTGAGCTCTTATGCTTTTGCTCTTAGACATATTCAGTTAACTGTTTTGGGTTTAGTCTCCGAGTTGGGTTTTGACTCGAGCTCATTTGACCCTCAAGTTTTTAAATTTAAAGCTGACCCTTAGGCTCTTAGGCGTTGGGTCATTATGATATCTAGTATGGGCTGGCGACAGTGGCTCTTATGCTTTAGGTTGGTACGACCTTTTATATGAGTTGGCGTCAGTGGCTCTTATGCTTTAGATCGGTACGACCTAAAGATATGAGCTGCCATCAGTGACTCTTACGCTTTGGATCAATGTGACCTCTAATATAGGTTTTATTTTTCCCTCGTTAAGGATTTTTTGAAATTGTGTTTGCCTGACTTTTCGATGATTTGATAAAAACCTCGATTGTGAGTCATTATATGGCGATGATCGAGCACCTTAGGAGGTTTGGCTCAGTGGTTGAGTATCTCGAAGCCTGTAGTTAGGAGCTGACATGGTCGAAGCTCTTTTTCCTATGTCGAGGGTAGCCTGTTTAATCGGTTCTTTTCGAAGTACTTTCAAAGTAATTGAAGGCCTATGATATTATAGTGACAGTCGGGCATCCTCAAGTCACATTAGTTTGGCTAGTACAGCCTTGTGACCATAATCATTTATGTTTGGACAGAGCCTTTCAGTTCCCGAGTGAAGTGGTTTCGACGTCTATACCGAAAGTATGCCTTTTTAGGGGTCTTACAAATTCGATAATAGCCTTAACTTGATGATCGGGATTATGCCTTTAGTAAGTTCTTACAAGTTTTACATGCCTTTGAGGCATTAAAGTTTTGGCTACTTGGTACAAGTATGGTTTACGCCTTACTTGAGGCCTTACAGATATTGTTATTGCCTTATATAGGTCTTACAAGACCGACTCTACCCACTTGGGGTCTTATGGCCTCGGGTTTTGATAAGTTGAGGGGGATAGCTATTGGCGGCAGTCCCTAAGTCATCTAACGTTTCTTGGCTCGGGAGCCTTTTCTTGCAAACTAGGTATTGCCTCACTGAGAGCTTACGATTTCGGGGTTTCCGACCCGGAGGTCATGTGGCTTTTGAGATTTCGATGCTAGTCCCCGAGTGTTTGGAATGTTTTCGAGTATTGGAGCCATTTATTCAGTCTTGATGTTGCCTCATTGAGGACTTGAGATTTTATAACTCCAACCCGGAGGTCATTCAGGCTTCGAATTGTTGACGCCAGTCCCCGAGTATTCGGGACTTTTTTGGCTCCAGAGTCATTTTTGCAAAAATACTAATCTTTTTTGAAACGCGAAATGCTTTGGAAATTATTCTTTTGATTACTTGGTACAAGTATACATGTTTTTGCTTTTAAGGGCTCGGTTATTCTATAAGGACACGGTTTGTTCGACCATTTGGCCTGGTACATTATCTTCCTATTGAGACCCTATTCAGCATATCTTAGCTTCTCCAAGGAGGCGATCTTTAGGGGGGATGCCCCCCAGTATTCAAGGTTGATTGAAAAGAAACCTTGAAAACTTGTTGAGTCTTCCATAGGTAGCATATAGATGTTGCCTCGTTAAAAACCTTGCTGGTAAAATCCTTCTTGGGATAAAACCCGATCGAAGGAAAAAAGTGCAATATATGCTTTTTGGAACCTAAGTCCTTCGAGTTGGAAAGTGCTTTGGCCGTTTCGGTTGGATACCTGCACTCAGGTTAGTGTAGAATATAATTTAATAAAAAGAAGATGGTCATACCTTAGTGCTGGCGATGTTTGAGCCCTCATATATTTCGGTCGCTTGTTTTGAGGATGCGGTACGGTCCTCTACTTCGTTCGGGCGGGCTTAGCCGAAGATGTAGTTTGTTATCACTACTTTACTATTTTCAGACCCTTTGTCTCCTTCGAAGGTAGAGGTACTGGTGTTGGAGTCACATCGTGCACTGCAAACATTTCTCTTGCCGCATGTTGTTCCCCATAGACGGTTTTTATCTCATCCTTTGTCAGAAATTTCATCATTTGATGGAGGGTGGATGGTATTGCTCTCATGCAGTGCATCCATTGCCTTCCGATCAAGGTGTTGTATCTCATGTCTCCTTCGATGACATGGAATTTGGCATTTTGGGTTATACCAGCCACGTTGACTGGGAGGGTGATTTCCCCTTTCATTGTTTCGCTCATATGTTGAATCCATTGAGGACTCAAGGGCCGGGCACAATTTGGTCAAGTAGTTTGAGCTGCTCTACCACCCTCGACCTGATAATGTCGGCCGAGCTACATGGATCCACAAGTACACGTTTAATTTGAAATGTATTTAAAAGGAAAGAGATTACCAGCGTGTCGTTGTGAGGCTGAGACAAGGTCTCGATGTCCTCGTCACTGAATATGAGAGCATCATCGGGTATGTAACCCCGAGTTCTCTTTTCTCCGGAGATGGATATTTTTGTTCTTCTGATCATGGGTTCCTGTGGGGCATCGATGCCTCCCAAGATTATGAGGATGACATGTTGTGGCTCATTTGTTTCGTTCTTCTTGGTCGCCTCTCTTTCCCGAAACTGATTTTTGGCCAGGTAGCTGAGGAATTCTCGTAGGTGACCTTTGTTGAGTAGTCGGGCTACTTCTTCCCGGAGCTGGTGGAAATCCTCGGTCTTATGGTCGTGCATGTTGTGAAATTCACACACTAAGTTATGATTCCTTTGCGAAGGATCTGATTGTACAGACCTAGGCCACCTGGCGTCTCTGAATTTACTGATGGCGAATACGATGTCTGAGACAACGATATTGAAGTTGTATTCTGACAAGCAAGGTACCTCTGTTGGCCCTGTATGCCTAACAAATCCAGATCTACTGACAAGTCCCCGGGGGGTTCTAGCCTCGATCCATTCTTCAATTATTGTGGGGTATGTTACGCCTCTGAGCATTTTTTCTATCTTTAGGGTATGATTGGTATCTTTCTTTATTCGGCTTCGACTCCTTCGTCGGGTGCCTGCTGGGATATACCGAGCTCGAGGGGCTCCTAGTTGATCATTTTCGACCTTGATCTTTGATTGGTTTTGGTTGTGGACATCCGACCAAGTCACGGCTGGGTATTCAAAAAAATTCTGTTTCAGCTGTTTCGAAGTCATTGAGTTTCGTTCATTCAAACCTTGAGTGAAGGATTGTACTGCCCAATTTTCGGAGACTAGTCGTAGTTCCATTTGTTCTATTTGAAAGCGAGACACAAACTCTCACAGCATCTCGTTCTCTCTTTGCTTGATTTAGTCGGATTTTCTTATAGCTACTTTGATGGCACCAGTATGTACCCTTATGAAAGAATCTGCTAGCATGGGGAAATGAATCTATCAAGTTTGGGGCCAGGTTGTGATACCACATCATTTCCCCTTTTGAAAGCGTTTCTCCGAACTTTTTCAGTAGGACGGATTCGATATCATCGTCCTTCAGGTTGTTGCCCTTCACTCCACAAGTGTAGGCAGTAATGTGTTCGTCGGGGTCCGAGGTTTTGTTATACTTTGGAAGGTCCGACATTCTGAACTTCTTTGGAATGGGTTTTGGAGCCGCTTTCTGCGGGAACGGCTTCTGCACGAACTTCTTTGAATCCACACCTTTCTGGATTGGAGGTGCGCCCGAAATTTGGTCGACCTTGGAATTGTAGGTCTCGACCTTCTTGTTGTTTGCTTCTATTTTCTTCTCGCCTGACTCGATCCTACTTGTGAGGTCCTCGAGTATCTTTATGATGCAAGGTCGGCTGCCAACCCGTTGTTGCTCGATCTTTCTGGTACCTGTTTGGTCCGAGAGGCCATGCTTGGGGCCGTTGTACTTGGGGTTTTTTGGTGGCTCTGCAGCTGAGAGATTACCAGCTGTTGTGCCTGCAACATCTCAAAAACGTGAAGGCTGACCTCCCGGTCCTCCCGAGCTGGGGTTTTTTAGACTTCTTGTTGATCTCCTTGATGTATGCTCCTGTTGGTGTAGGAGCTTATATCAACGTGCTAGGCATTGCGCGAGACCGCATCCGCAGGGATCGGCTCAGGCGCGCCTTTAGGGTTTAGTGGTGGTACGCCAATACCTGGAACAGCTACACCATTCTCTCCGTGGTTCTCAAGACCGTTGTTTTCACATCCATTTACTGAGTTTGACTTGAAATCGAAGATCTTGGACAAGAAAAAGCGTGAAAGATAACTTGCATTATAGAATGAACCAGCAAGAATATAATCACTATTATTTTTAGCACCACGGTGGGCGCCAAACTATTTACCATGAAAATGGTAAATTTTATTGTGTGAATCTAAAAATACGTGATCTATTTTTATGCTAGCTGTTAGGCAATGGATGCTAAGTAAAAGATTAGACAGCAAGATTATAGCTTAGGGACGATATGATAAATAAACCAAACGGCTGGAGATCGGGGCCTCAAGCTGTCATATATGAGGCCTCCGGGTTGATTTAGGTGACCGGCTTAGAGCGATCGAGGGAGGACTAACAGTTATGGGAGATACGATGATGGCTCTTTATGATCAATGATAAGCAATAAATGATGAACAATAAATAGAACACAATGAATGTAAGCAATAAATGGAAGTAATGAGATCAAGAGAATATGTTAGAGAGTAGAGAGAATGTTCTTGTATTTCTTAGTATTGAATATCCGACCCTTTCAAAATGACAAAGATCCCCTTTATATATGAGGGGAAATCCCAACATAGTACAAATGCATTAATAACAAAGATATGGGGTTGGTACAACCATTTAATGTCTTGATTTATTTTTGGACTAGTCCACTAGACTTTGTCAGCTCTATTTACGCGCCTTGGGAGCTCCCCACTTTCACCATAACCGTTGGTTTGTGCTGCCCTGAGGTCGAGTGTCAATAGCCCTCGGGTGATGAACCTTGACCGTAGTCTCGAGTATTTGAGATGTGCTTACGAGGTGTCATAACGACGGAAAATTGGAATCTCCGATTTTACCGTATACACCTGATATTGCTCAAGCACTTGGTTTTGTCAGCAGGTTTCTTGAAAATCTTGGTAAAGATCATTGGGAAGCAGTCAAGTGGATACTCAGGTACCTAAGAGGTACGGCAAGAGATTGTTTATGTTTTGGAGGATTTGGTCCAGTCTTGAATGGCTATATAGATGCGGATATGGTAGGTGACATTGATAACAAAAAATCCACTACTGGATATTTCTTTACATTTTCAGAGGGGGCTATATCATGGCAGTCGAGGTTGCAAAAGTGTGTCACACTCTCTTCAACTGAAGTAGGGCACACTGTCGTGAGTGAAGCTGGCAAGGAGATGATATGGCTGAAACAATTCCTTCAAGAGCTTGGCTTGTAGCCGAAGGAGTAGGGTGTCTATTGTGATAGCCAAAGTGTAATAGACTTGAGCAAAAACTACATGTACCATTCAAGGATCAAACATATCGATGTAAGATATCACTGGATTCGAGAAAAGGTAGGGAGTGAATCTCTACAAGTCCGGAAGATTTCCACAAGTGAGAATCTTGTAAATATGCTGATCAAGGTAGTACCAAGGGACAAGTTAAAGTTGTGCAAAGAACTTGTTGACATGCATTCAAGTTAGAAGTCCGGTGTGACCTCTTTAAGGAGAATGGGTCTGAAGGGGAGATTGTGGGGTCCATTCCATAATGAAAAGACAAAAAATGGATAAAGGAAGTCTAATTTCATGGCCAAAGTTGGTTTTGGTAACAATTTGCATTCTTGCAAATTGACAAGTTGCAGCAGCAATTTGCAATGTAACAAGCCTTCTGATTGGCTGAATTGGGTGGCCAATTTTTCCGTAAATAGAAGCCTTCAGCTTCTCATTTTATCACAGCAATCTCAGAAGAAAATATATCTGAGAGTCAGAGAGTAGTGTGAGGTATTCATAGGCAGTATAGTGTGTGAGTAAAAATAAAGAGTCAGCAATATTGTAGTGAGGTGAAAATCTTAAAAGAATATTATTTCTTTTGAGTGTAAAGTGGTCCCTAGAGTATTTTATTCGGGACTATTAGGCGTAAAATTTCTCATCATTGTGGATTACTTTGTTCCTCTCAGTGTCGTGGTTTTTTCCCTTATTCAGAAGGATTTTACATGTTAAAAATCTTTGTCCTTATTGTTGTTTTTTATTCTTGTTGATTACCGTATCTTAGTACTACATTATTATTTCGCTATATTACCGTGAATATTATTTATGTGAGGTTTATTCCCAACGGAAAGAAAGATTATGTCTACTAGCCATGCTCCTCAATATTCATACATTTATAGTCAATATTTTCCAATTTTGGGGAGAAGATGTATACGGATACAATCAATCATCACCAGACAGATCTCCCCAACGAACGTTGTGCTTTGCAGCTAGATAATGTGCTCCTACTGGACCCCTACTGCCATACGGATAAAGCTCTGGCGCAATCTTCTTCTCTTCTAGTTCCTTCAGCAATGGTGTAAATAGAGCCCACGCAGCATCCAGCTCATCACTTCTAATGAACAATCTTCGCTCTCCTTCTATTGCATCTAACAGAAGCCGCTCATATGCATCTGGTATTTCACCTCGATACCTTCACAAACGACCCAAAATATGGAGTAAGATAATATTTAAGTCAATTGAAATGCCTGCCTCATGTAATCTCAAAATAATCAGCATTTTAAGTTATTCATCAGAAATAAAGAGCATTGAGAAATCTGTTGCAAATTATAATCCTGGCTCTATATTAAATAATCTGCTGCAAAGTATATTCCTGGTTCTATATCAGATGTATTTCATCGATCCCTGAAAGCATTATAGCATATATTCACAGAACAAACAGGAAATGGTGAAGTGCAGGAAAATTTAAGCAGTTATAACGTTTTAATAACTTATAGTCGAACGGTATTCTCTTACTTTGCTTTGTAAAGAAGATTAAGGTCACTCCGGTCAAGTCTCATTCCAAGACCAGGCACCTTGTTGTTGATTTTCAAATATATGGCTTCATCAGGTTGTAAGCGCAGAACTAGCTCATTTGTGGCCTTATCTAGATCAGTTCCAAAGTTCTTTTTGTACAAATTTCCAGGAACATGTCTGAACTGTACCCTGATCTCCGCCCTGCATTTTCAATGTTACAAGACTTTAGATCATTTTGTATATATGGCTGAAAATATCATTATGGAGAAAAGGAAAATCCACCAACCTCCTAGTATGGAGAGCTTTTCCAGCTTTCATGAGGAAAGGAACCCCGTCCCAGCGTGCATTATTAATAAAGAGTGCAGCAGCAGAAAACGTTGGAGTGACACTACTGTTTGGCACAGTTGGATCGTCTGTATAAGCTGGATATAACTTACCACCCTTGCTATGACCTTTATACTGGCCAAGTACCACATCTTCAAGCTGCAATGGCCTCATTGACCTTAAAACTTTAACCTGAACCACCAAAACAGTCAGATCTAGTTGTGGACATGTTTATTAAATGAACTTGAAAATTGTATTCTCTCTATTTATAGTCATTTGGAGGATCTCCGTTTTGTGTAATGCAGGATTATGAGAATGGTTTGTGGCAAACATCTGGATACCTTTTCATTTCTGATGTCCTCGGCATCCATGCTGACAGGTGTTTCCATAGCAAACAATGCTAATATTTGGAGGAGATGGTTTTGCATTATATCTCGGATGATGCCGTAATTGTCAAAGTACCTGAGCCAAAAGAGCAATAAGTTAGAGATCCAACTCCAACAGAATACAGTATTTTTTAAGTAGCTGTAGCAGAGTAATGAATCTCACCCTCCTCGTCCCTCGGTACCAAAATCCTCTGAAAATATGAATTGGACATTGCGGATGTAGTTTCTGGACCACAAAGGCTCAAAGACAAGATTCGAGAAACGAAGAACTGAGAGATTCTCAACAAGTTCCTTTCCCAAGTAATGGTCAATTCTGATAGAAAACCAACATAATCAAACTCCAACCCACGTTATATCCACAAAGAAAATGCAGTTAATCTTACCGGAATATTTGCTCCTCAGTTAGGTACTTCTTTAGGCATCTGGTCAGCTCACTAGATGATTCTAAGTCACGACCAAACGGTTTCTCAACAATGACCCTTGTCCACCCACTTGCTGAAGAAGCTTTAAGACTTGCACATCTCACCACATCCACGAATATATTTGGAGGTATTGATAAGTAAAACAACCTATTAGAAACCCTACAACCCTAAAATGTGATCACATGATCAGCACTCACAATCAGCTTTGTATCATTCATGATTCCGAAGTAAAGAACATTAAAATGCAGTAATGCTGCATCAAGCGAAGACTAATTTTTGACATTCGAACCCCAGGATACAATAAGGATAACATGAATATTTTTTTGGCCTCTCATTTCATCCAGGTAACTGAGCAACAACAACAACAACATACCCAGTGTAAGCCCACAAGTGGGGTTTCGGGAGGGTAGTGTGTAGGCAGACCTTACCCCTACCTTGTGAAGGTAGAGAGGTTTGCTTCCAATAGACCTTTGGCTCATGGAAAGCATAATCACAGCAGTTACGAAAACATAACTCAGCATAAGATTATAACTAGACATAAACATTAATCCTGCCAAATTTTGAGGATTTGCAGTCCTGAATAAAGTATAAAATCTAACAAAGAACCAGCTCTTTCACTTTCCAGTATATGCTTCAACAGAAGTGCATACATGTAATGTGCAAAAGCTGTGAGCAAAGAATTCTAAGTACATCATCACGACAGTAAATAAAATGAGAAGATTCTTATTATCTCACGTCAAAGGGAAAGAAAATGAGCAAACAGTCCATAAAAGTAAGTCCACTATCTCTCATCCATGGAGTAAACTCTTTGAAGGAAGATGCGGTATTCATTTTCCATAATCTGACTTTGCAAATGAAATCTGTGTACTTTAACTAATATTGAGTAGCATGTTGAACTAACAGAAGTTGTGGAAGTTCCCCTTTAACTCTCTTGTCACTGCTTAGATGGAAATAATAATAGGGGTCTCGTTTTGGGTGATTCTTTGATTCTTTGACTTAAATGTATTGTAGGGGTTGATCAAATTAGAATCAGTCAACAAAGGAAACTAAGGTTTTAGTTTTTTATTTTGTACATATGTACATATACACATCTTTCCTGGAGTCGGACCTTTTACAGATTTCTCCATAGTTCAGAGTTCAGATTTCTCCAACAACAACAACCCAGTATAATCCCACTTAGTGGGGTCTGGGGAGGGTAGTGTGTACGCAGACTTTACCCCTACCCTGGGGTAGAGAGGCTGTTTCCAAATAGACCCCCGGCATCCTTCCCTCCAAGAACTTCTCTCCAAAAACTTCTCACCTTGCTCTTGGGGAGACTCGAACTCACAACCTCTTGGTTGGAAGTGGGGGTGCTTACCATCAGAGCAACCCCACTTGTCAGATTTCTCCAAAGTTGAAAAAAAAGATCAGGGAGGAAATTCCCCAAAAAAATATCGAGAGTACCCTTCTTTTTTTTTTTTATTTAGCACCGGGTGTCCGAGTCTCTTCGAGCCCCGACTAATCCCGGGGGTGCACAGGCCCTCGGCAAGGAGTTTCCCGCAAGTGCACCACGGTTAATTCAGGTTTTACCCAGTCCGATGGCCCTCAGAAATTGTTTGCACCCAGTGGGTTTCGAACTTGAGACCTTGAAAGGGAGCAAACCCCAAGGCTCAAGTCAATTGCCACCAGGCCAACCCTGAGGGTTATCGAGAGTACCCTTCTTATATGATATATATAACTATATTGTCAATCTCTTTCCCGCTATACCCAGCCAATTCTCAAGGACAAAGGGTAGTTAATTAAAGTGAAATTCTGCTATTCTTATAGACTCAAGGGGGGCGTGAATCATCTGGAGAGTGCATCAACTCTTGCACCTAATGAAACTTTCACTTGGTCCAGTCATCTAGCATTTCAACTTAGACAAGCATCAAACTATTATGAATCTTTCATATAATCACTTTACACTGACACACAATGTAATTAACAAAACTTAAACGTGCTTAGGTCATAGTATCTGCAGTCAATTATGTCTAGCTCCACTTTTACCTGAAGGACTTCTTACCTCAAACTTCAAGGCACTGAGTAAATCATTCCGAATATCTTGCCAAAAATATTTTAAACACCAAATAAACCACTAATTTCATATCTTGTCTATATTATGTTCCTTTTCTTATCCGGAAAGTCTGTATCATAGTTGGTGATATTCAGTGGCCACACAAATTAATGGACAATGTATCTTACATAGAGAATACTTTAAAGATGTATAAACTTGTCAAGAATTAAAATCTTAGTAGAAAAACAGCAACTCAGTATAATTCCACTTAGTGGGGTCTGGGGAGGGTAGTGTGTACGCAGACCTTACCCCTACCTTGGGGTAGAGAGGCTGTTTCCAAATAGATCCCCACGGCATCCTTCCCTCCAAGAACTTCCCACCTTGCTCTTGGGGAGACTCGAACTCACAACCTCTTGGTTGGAAGTGGGGGTTGCTTACCATCAGAGCAACCCCTCTTGTCTAATTAGAAAAACATTAAACTAATTAAGATGATTGGTTACTTATACAGATAATATGTAATGATGACATTCAGTTTACTGTTATAGTTTCTTTCTAGACGTGCAAAAACAGACTGCAACACCGATAAGTACAACCACATGAATTACCTCCTTTTCCTTTAATTTGTAATCCAGTTCTGCAAAATCATTCTCAGAATTGTACTGGCCCGAATGGTAAAAGCATCTTTCCAGAAAGTGGTCCATTTTAGCCTCGCAATTCTCTCTGCAAACCCTCAATGACATGGATTCCATCAGCTCCAAAACCATAAACACCACAGATATTCGCATGTTAAAGTGACTAGACATAATGACATACCTCTGATCAATTCTACAAGTTAAGGTCTTACTGATCATGTTTCTCAGCTCTTCATCACTCATTTTTGTTCGTGAATAACCAAAAACTATAAAATTCTGAAACATACAAGCAAAGACACATCATGAGCTACGTACGATGGCTCTACAAATTAATGTAAGCTCCATTTTACTTTTGTGTGTGATTAGAAGATAACAACATATAGTTGGAGATACGAAATATAACCTCAGGCAAACAATCTTCATAGAAAAGAGCAAATAAAGCTGGAAAAATCTTCTTCTTGGCTAGGTCACCTGAAGCTCCAATAACAGTTATGCTGACCGTGGTCGCTGCATTTTCTAACTCTGTCAAAGGCACTTGTTCTGGCATAGATTTTGAAGCATGTCAGAGATTTAGTATTTAAATTAACTAACGGAAATACAAGCAGAAAATGATTATGTAAAGAACAAACCGCAGTTCATGGATGGAGGTGAGCTATCATCAAGAACTAGAATTTCAATATCATCCATTTTTATCTACAATCGAAAAGCAAAAAAAGAAAGCCTACAAGAGGTTTTGTAAACCTTAAATAAGATGTTTTAATATAACTACAATTCCATCTATGGTTTGTCAATGCAAAGAGCAGAAACTACTAAGTGAAAAGAAAGGAAATTTCTAAAGTTCTACAACACCATATATCTTTTTTTTCTCTCTCTTTAGTCCAACTCAATTATTGAGGAAGTTAAGCTTTTGGGATACTTTAGTACAGTACATAAATTGGTTTTAACACCCACTAATTTTGGATTAAACTGGAATTGTCTTCTATTCCAAGACAAGCTGCACTTTTAAACTTAAAGAGTTAAGCAAAGATAAACAAAATCCTTTACCAGCATATCAAGAAAAGAATTTCAGATATGGCTACAAAGCAAGGTAAGTACTAAAAGTAAGTAAAAATACAAAGTCAGAGTTAACCAAACTACACAACTAAATATATGATAAGCAAAACATCAAACACTTGGAAGAAGATTAACTGAGCTAATAAAGAAATATTAATAACTGTTAAAGACTGTATTTTTAAATGAAGAAGATCAAACTCACCATCCAGCAAAGACACAGCATTCAGATGAAACCCATTTGATGACATGATTTCAAAATTTTTTCTTGGTTGGATTCTTGAGTAAATTCCATTATGGGAAGTACTAGCAACTGAAGATTCAAGGGAATGGGCTTTAAATGGCAAAATATTAAAATTTCTGCAAAAATTATGTGCCCCATTATGGAAAGTACTAGCAACTGAAGATGAAGAACAAGGATTCAATTGCAACTGCCAACCCATGCAGTTTTTTGTGTAAAGACTAGTTAGAGAAAGTCACAGATTTATTAACTTCTTTAATGTGAAATAATAAAAAGAAAATAAGTTTATCCAATTGCAAAGTAGCTATTGGATACTAATAGATTCTTTGTTAATTGAAATATTTGATGAATTTAGAAGGAAATATCTGAATATTGGCTCTTAAGTTCGGTGAAAGGCATTAGTAAAGTGAAGTCCACACCTTTCAAATGCTCATCCTTTATATGAGGTCCATATTTTTTCCCCATAAAGTTTATTATTTTCTTCTTTAAAATATACCAGTCTTAAAATGTTCTTAACAATACACATTTTAAATAAACTAGTCTTTATTTCACCACGCATATGTATCCCCAACTACTATTTTTCATTTTATATGTAAAGATAATAACTACAATATATAATTTAAACTATTAATATTTCATGTGGTGTAAACTTTCATGAATAAAAATTTTGCCTCTACAACATCAATTTTTTTTTACTCTTTTAAAAAAAAAATTATGTTGGATAAAATTATCATTTAATTACTTTTATAATATTTAGAATTTTGAAATTAAATATAATTTTTTTATTAGATTTTTCTCGATTTGAAATATGTAGGAAGTCCTAATATTTAGGACTTTTAAATTAATTAAAAATTTATCTTATATAAATGTTTTCTTGTTTAAACTATATAACATAACTATCTTGATATTAATTTTCCAAATATTTATGACTCTTGAAATCAGTTAATTTTTTGTAAATTTACCTTACAACACAAGCCACATATTACCTTGATGAACTAATATGGAGCATTGGATTTTTAGTCGAGTAGGACTAATATTCATGATCAAATGTTGAAAGTTAGGAATTTGCTTCCCATAATAATTAGTTTAGTATACTTTAAATTTAAGATACATGCACTAAAATGTGTACGTTTTTGTTCTATGTGCAACACCTAACTCTAAACATGAAAATAATTCATTAGCTTAATTAGTTTTGTTCATCTATATGTTTCCTTCGTGTTTCGCTAACTCATTAATGACTCATATTCCTTTCACGATTTACTATGGAGACCTAATATTAGTTTTAGAAAATGTTTATCTTACGATTTTCTCTATTCGAAAGAATACCACAAATGGAACCCAGGTCGCAGGGCAATTCAATAGAAATCTTAGTTGAACTCAAAGTCTACATATTAGGCAAAAGTTTGGTTATTATAATTTTATCCAATATGAATATTTATTTTAAGGCTATTTTGGTTAATCAACAATTACATTCGTGATTTTATAATAACTAATATCTATAAACGTGCGTTGCACGTTAATAATGGCACATAATGGTTTAAATATTTATTTAGATGAAGGAATAATAAATTTTAATTAATGAGAAATTTTTTATATATATTACTACAACAATCATCTAAATACCGAAAAATATTAGTACATTAGCATAATACGTGAATTCAAAATGAAGGGACATCATCAAAACTTACATAAATGATCAATTTTAGTCATGTTAAG
>MU714056.1:12498-30425 GCA_026770625.1 Nicotiana glauca
CCCCCGTATGATAGCGTGACTGCCTCGAGCGAGATGGGAACCTCAACATCCGCAGCAGGAGAAGCACCACCAACTGTGAAAAGATTGTTAGAAGAGTGGTTGACAAACACCCTGAGCGACCTGTCGCTACCTGTCAAAATGCAAGGACTGGGACCCTACGCCTAGAAACTCCATGACCTGTCATCATAGAGAGTCGTATATAGATAACGATATATAGTCTAAGAGTGATACAGAGGAAGACACTTACCAGATGAAACTTTCGACCCATAAGCATTTTACGAAAGTGGGCCAGTCTCGAGTCTCCGCTGCATGGGGTAGCAAACGGGCTACCCAATCCCTTATACCTACAATAGGGTAAGGTGGATGCCCCAAAGATGCAAACAAGAAGCTAATAAATTCTACGGTGAATGAAGAAGAAAAGAAAGAGTAAAACAAGTGGCGACACTTACGATTCTCGTTCCATCGCTCCGGGAACCTAGTGGGGTTAGACATAATGTGTTCGATTTTGACGAACACGTACTTATGCCAAAATTTGTGACTCGATCAGTTGTTGGTTCCGAACACGAGCCCTTTTGTCCCACGGTGCCTCAAATGTACTATAGTACCCCAATGAAAGGTGGGTGAAAACAACTGCAGAAAGTGATGAACGATAACCTCGCACCCCGCTAACTCCATGTATTTTGTCAATAATAGGAGTATTTTGAGCGTGTACGGGAAAAGTTGCACCGGAAAAACCTGATAGAATCGACAGAATTTTTCCGCTAACGGGAGAAAGAGAAAGGAATGACCGATCACAAAGGGGTACTCATCAAAACCACAGTACCCAGGTTTGTGTATTTCTACAAAGTCCCTTCCCGCTGGAACCATATCAACATGAGCGAGAATATTATATTTTGCACGGAGAGCATCGATATGAACTTGTTCAGTTTAAGAGAATACGGGGGTAGGGGTAGGAGGAGGATCCTTAAGAAAGTCACTTCGAGATATAGGGTATCTCGGCAATAACTCCTCTATGGTGGGAAAGTTGTCCCCATCCTCCACCGTCATGTCCTCACCGCCAGAGGAGGGCGCTATGGACAACGGAGTGGAGTCAGAAACCCCCCTCACGAGATTGATGTGTTCTAGGACTCTCTTCGGTGAAAAATGTGTTAAAATAACAGAAAATGCTAAGAATGAAGAATGGAAAAAGAGGAAGCAGAGAAATCGTTGGAGCAAACACGAGAGAGATGAGAAAGAACAACCAGAGACAAAATGGCCAAGAATTTTTGAAAAAGCACACCTTCCACCTATTTATAGGATTGTGTGGCACCAAATTCGAAGCGGAAGGCTGTAGAATGGCACCAAAATCGAAGTGAGAAGCCCTCAGCTCTTGTCTCGAAAATACGCATATGTGAAAATGATGTCATTTCCCGATAAGATACACCACCCAGGGTCTTGTTGAGCACACTAACCTCCTAATGTTGGCCAAGTTATAATGCTTCGTGAATCCAAATTTTTCCACAGGAGTGGGAGGTGTCCGCTTATCAAGGTCACACCAAGTTGCAACCTCGCAAGCGGAGGGACTAACTGTATGGGTCCAAATTTGTATGACCACGACCACTGACAAATACGATAAAAGATGAGATCTTCATAGCATGATGTCCTGTGGAGGACGACGACCGACAGCCGACAAAGGATGTATGACTTTTGCAGTAGTATAGGCCTAACAGGGACACTAGGAATATACTTTCGAATATTTTCTATGATATGTCCTTTAGGCTTCAGAAGGGGGTTGTCCCTTATATAGTGAGAAAAAAAACCTTGTAAGGGGTTATTTTTGGCTGAGAACACTGATTGTAATATCTTTCTACATTTAAGATTGGCATTTTTAACGTTCAATCACTCACTTTCACAAGATCAAGAAATATTATTCATCTTGTTCATCCCTTATATCTTTTATTCTAGAGCTTATTATATTTAGCTGAGATTTACCTCCTCATTTTCTTTAATTGATTTATTCAAAAAGGTTCCAATATCTTTTGGGTCAAACAGACATTAAGTCTTACATTATCAGTATAGCATTAGGATCTTTTTTCCTTCAGTTTCGCTCTCCTTGTATGATTTTTCTATAAAATTATGGATCAGTAATGATTTTAAATTACTTATATAAATGAGCTTTTTGATTTTCTCTCATAACAAATAATATTTAACGCAATTAAGATTTTAGTACTACTTATTAAAAAAATAATAGCATTGATATGTGTAACCACCAATATATAAGTTAAATGAATTTCTGTGTGTGCAATTTAGTGATGACAAATGGGCGGGCTGGGCTGAATTTGGGCGGATCATGATGTGTTAGGTCATTAAATGAGTTATTACTTAACCCAGCTCAAAGTGTACTTGGGCTAAAATGTATTTGGTCAAGATGTGCTAAACAATGGGTCATAGCCCAACCTGCTTATGGATATAAATTATTCATATATTTTAATATAAAAATATAATATTTTAGATATAAAACATGACCAATTTATATTCTATTCTCGCACTTTTCTAACAATTCTTGCAGAAAAAAGAATATATGGAAAAAGAGAAAAAGAAAGAACTTACAATTCAAGGAAGAAGGATACATCCGTTACAACTTCATCTATACATAAAACCAAGAGATACAAAAGTTATGGCAAAAGCTCACCAAAATTTTTCGACAAATTGACATATCAATTTCTCATCAATGCCATATGATATATTGATATTGTCTTGCGAATTCTCACCAAGGCCTTGGAGAAATTTTCCTATAAATAGGTATATGTTTGTAGAAGAAAGATCATCCCACTTTGTATCCAATTTCTAGTTTTCTTTAAGTTTCTAAAGAG
Organism: Nicotiana glauca; assembly: GCA_026770625.1. Taxonomy (NCBI): domain Eukaryota; kingdom Viridiplantae; phylum Streptophyta; class Magnoliopsida; order Solanales; family Solanaceae; genus Nicotiana; species Nicotiana glauca. The sequence goes on from MU714056.1 coordinate 15,351, forward strand.
AAAGAGAGGAGTAATCTTGGTCTCTTTCTCTATTCTCTCTTTGTAGTAAAAATATTCTTAGTCTTTTGAAAGTATTTTTTTTTTAGCTTTTCTTACTTCATAATGGAGTAATTTCTTTTTGTTGGGATAGTTGATAAAGCTTGATATAATTATAATACTATCTCAGTTTCAATACATTCTTGGCCTAAAACTCTATTTACATTTCATACCGTGCCTTATCTTTTTCCTTTCTAAAAAATAACTCTTATATATACTCGTTCCTACTTTTTCAGAAACTATGGATGTTTTTGAGGAGGTCCCCAATTTTCGTGCTTGGGTAGAAAAGCTACTATCTGTTTCCCCTATGGAGAGAAGATCTTGGAAGTATCTCTCATAGAGATTCGAGTGAAAAGTTAAGGCACACGATACTTTTTCCCGCTTAGTCTTTTTCTTTTTCTATTTTGCTATCTTAGGAGTTTCTTACCATGATTCTTTTCTTTTGTTAGGATATACTATTCATGGTGTCAGTCCTGCTTTTATTTCATCTGCAGGACTTACAGTGAGTCTCTCTCAAGAAATACTTCTAAGCGCTTCTTCAAAAAGGAAGGTTGATGGATCTTGTGGCTCTAAGGGAGAAGAAGAACCAGAAGAGGGTTCTTTAGTTTGTAGAACTCGAGTTAGGAGGAGAGTTATTGTCGACGATGCCCCTCCATCAAGATCGGTTCCTCCCAAGCCTTTAAATGAACCATAAAACGCTCCATTACTTATTTTTTGACCAGCATTGACTCAATTTCTTGCTTGGTTAAATTATTGCCTTTCACACCAGTTATAAACGCAGTTACATGATCTCATGGGTCAGTCAGTCGTTCCATCATACTTTTGAATGTTGGGCATTTTAAACTTCTTTGGAATCGGCAAAGGTGCTGCACTTGGCATCCAGGGTTATTGTGAATATTTATCAATATCCACTCCTTTAATCACGAGTGGCACACCAGGTATTTTCTCTATGCAGTTATTCTGCTCCTTCAGTTGCTTCTGCATAGTTAGCACTAAACTTTGTATATCAGAATTATTTGGTGTATCGACCTTCCATCACAAAATTAATTGGGAGTTCCTCTGCTTCCTAAATTAGCAAGTCCCGAGCGTGGGTTTTCTATAGTTGCAGTATTATTTGGAGGTGGAGTTGGCAATCCACTAACAAAAGCTTGAAGAACGCTGTTGACGTATTCCGTAATTAGCTATTTTAATGCGTTCTCGGCAGTTTGCTCGTCCCCTTATTGATCATTTATGTGTAATGTTGATCTTTGAGGTGTCACCTCCCGAGATTGCCGGGGACAATTTTAAGGTGAAGGGATTGGTTTAGTTGGTTGTTATCGTTGGCAGTTGACATGATTTTTTTGACAGAAATGTGAATTTGAAAAGTAAAAAGATTATCAGATTTTTAGTAACCGAACCGATTGGTTTAACCAAAAATATGTCTTTTGATCAAAGTCTAATTTTAGAAGAAAATGGGTTACTGATAACCAAGTTTTACTTCAATTTCCAGCGATATCAAAAGAAAATAATAAGAATAACTAAGGGAATAATTGATTGCAAAGTCAAAGTAGAGAATTCCAAAAAAGCAGAAAAGTAAATAGTATAATTCAATATTTAGATCTGTCCTTACAATTAGAATTTTATGCCCTTATATAGGAATATACAATAGAAACGGTTTTTTCCACATAATTTATTTTTTTAGCAAACAAGAAATATTTATATTAAAAGATACGTAATACTTGGTACATCATAGTCATAGTTTGTGTCACTTAGGATATTTTGATTTCCTAATCTTGCTATTATTTTGCAAGCATCATAAGCTAGGTATTTCACAAAATACATTGTTCTTCTTGTTCATTCCTTACAAAAGATTCAATAAGTAGGAGGTACTACAAAAATCTTTTTTTTTTAGTTTGAACATTTGCCTCCTTAGCGAGTTGATGTGCCACATTATTCCCTTGCCTGAATACGTGCCGGAGGAGCACCACTTTCTACTTGTGCATTAACAACTAGCATTCATTAACAAGATCGTTGTATAATCTATTTCCGTATTGTATAGATTGGATTACCTCCGTGCAATCTATTTTTATTTCCTGAGGGAATATTCTCCGTTCATTAGCTGTTTGAAGCCCTTCTAGTAGTGCTTTAATTTTTGCTTCCAATGAATCCTTTGCATAGATGGATTTTGTAAAGCCAACCACCCAATATCCTTTTATGTTACGGAATACACCTCCCAAGCTACTCTTTTGATAGATGTCCTTAAAGCTAGCATCAATATTTCATTTGAACAAGTCCTTAGGAAGTTTCTGCCATTTAACTTGCAAAGGAATTATTTTTGGTGGGACAAAGCTATTTTCAGTAAGAAGTGTGAATTCTGTAGCCTTTTGAATAATGAGGTTCATGTTAATGGGGTTGCTTGTGTTGCTTTAATTATTTGAATTTCTGTTTATCCATATATACTAAAGGGAAAATGAAAAGAAAGAGTTCCACCTAATATACTTATTTCTTAATGAGCAATCAAATTTTTTTAGTTGCCATTAATGATATTGATTGCCCATATTCTTGGAAATCTATAACCGATGTATTTATTGCTATAAATGTCTCACATTCATTCTGATTCTCTTTCCTTATTTTCCTCTGGTTCATGTATCTTTCTTTCTTTTTAATATGTATTCACGCTGTCTTCATTTATTTCTTGCCAACTTTTAGGCTCGGTTTCGTCTTGTGGTATTTTTTCCCGTGCTTTCTTTTCCCTAATTAAGAAAGACACATATCGCTGGATCATTGTTCCATGTGCCATGCCATGTCAGCTTTCCAATATTTTACGTGTAACGTTTTTTCACCACCAATACATGCGCGTTTAAGAATAGCATAAATAATATTCAAATTAGAGATATATTTGCGATATATAATAAAAAAAATTTAAAAAAATTACAAGTTCCAAAATAATAGATAAATGTATAATGTTTAGGAGTTTGAATACATTCGAATGGTTCTTCCTCCTGTTATTCTAATACTTGATTCATTGAACAAAAATGTTATAGGAATAATGTTGATTGAAAGATAAAAAAGGTCATTCAACTTTATATGAGTACTTGTGTGTTGTATATATATTTATTTCATGTTACTTATTACAAAATTTGTTTGTAATAGTTTACTAACACTTTAAAATTTCAATCCATTTTTCTCATTTTATTAGATTGCTAAAAGTAATCGTACCCTTAATCGATTCATTCATGTCTTGGAACTCACACACACACACACACACACACACACATATATATATATATATATATATATATATATATATATATATATATATATATATATATATAAGCACGAATACAATATCGTTTTACAAAAATAAACATAAAAATAAATTTTATATTAGACAAAATAGTCATTTTACTATTCTCCTAATATTAGGAGTTTGAAATCAATTAAACTTATGTTTATAAGTCTTTCCTTATTTGATTAATATTCCTTTTGGTTTTGGTCAGTTACATTCTACGTTGAATAAAACTATACTATAAACTTAATATCATAAACTTTTGCTTTTTCCCGAAACTATATAGAGACAATAAATATTTATTGCCTGAAGTCCTCCCATCCAATGAAACTGCACTAAAACTACCCTAATTATAGTTAATAAATTCTTAGTCAACAAACGATAAAATACCATTCAATAGCTGTATTTTTTTCTTCAAAGATATTTTCGTATTGAAAAAATTAATTATATTTTGCTATAATATATGCTAGATAAAATTATAATTACTATTAATAATTTAAAATTTAGATGAATCGATAGTTATTCTAACATCTGTTATAAATTAAGAAAAAAAATAAGACCTATTTCTTTCTAATATGAAGTTTCTTTTGAAGTTAAAGACTGCCTAGGAAATCGACTTCTTCAGAAAGGAAAAAATCCTTAATCTTAATTTGAAATGATTTTTTTTGGGTCCAACATAAAAATGAAATAAATAGCTTTAAATTATATATTAGTTATACACAACCAAATAACTTTAAGTTATATATCGATTTATACAATCAGCTAAATAAATATTTTCAACCAAAGAAGTAATAGCTTTCACAATATTTATGCAAGTTATACCAAGTTAAATTATTTCTTTAATCTTGATAATAGTCCTTGAAAACTGAAAGTTCTAGACCGAATAATAGAGGAAAATGAGAACATGTGTCAAAATTTGTTGCATTAATAAGACGTGAAAGAGAACAAAAAATATTTACAAGTAATAACTGATATTCAAAAAGAAGTTTATGGCTTTGGGGATTTCTCGTAAACTTAGGCATCACAACTACTTCCAAGCTAAGGGCTATTGTTTTAAAATTATTATTCGTATTGAATAAAAATGTATTACTTCCATCGTCTCATATTATGTATCATATTTCACTTTTACACATCTCTTAAGAAATAGTATTAATTAGGAAAGGGATTGGATTATTTTATCCTTATTTATGTCATAAGATTAGTCTCTTTTCATTGAATATTTATTCTATTAATGTGTTATCCCAATCTTGAAGAACAATTATTAATAATGATAAAAAAGAAAAAAAAACAATCAATTTAGTCTTGAACTTCTAAAATGACAAATAATTTGAGATAATTATTTTTAGTAGCCATGACTAAAAATAGTAATATGAGACGGAGTGAGTAATATTTAAGATTTTGCTTAATTTTAAAACTTTAAATCCAACCAAAATTGTTATTTAACTATAGTAGTAATATTAAAGCCCTAAAAATAAAAATATCGAACTTTCTCCTAAGCCACGTGGCAATTCCACAACGTGGCAATATTGTGTTAGAATTGGGGGAAAATTAGAGCTAAACCTCAATCGTCTTAGACTAATTCTTTTTACTTTTTCTCTTTCAATGTTACAGAAAACCAACTCTAATGTTACTGGATTGTTCTTTGCAGGTAGATAGGATGAATCGAAAGAATACTCTTATATTGTACATTACTTGAAACACCGAGAGACATGATAGTGTTACCTATAATAACAAGTGGTATATATAGCAATAACGAATTTATCAAGAGGTCATATGGTTCACTCAAAATTTGACATACCTCTTTAAATAATCGATACAACCATCATAAAAATATCAAAGTATAGTGAAGATATATTATATCAATAGAAAAGAAAAATTAATCTGGGATAAATCACTTATATGGAGAAGCATCATACCATTGATTCCGGCGGCATGAGCTTTAATATATGATGGACGTAGAGGAATTATTGGGTGAAAAGATAATTTTTGAAGGTAATTTATGTCAAATACTATCAGTAGTTCCAAATTAATAAACATATAAATTGTAAATGCAACATGATAACTTCATGTTTGCGGCATCAAATTGACAAGATTAGGCTAGTAAAAAAATATAAGAGTGTGAATGAATCTGATATCTAGTAATATTTTGTTTCTTGTCAGAACAAAGAAGAGCATACAATTAAAGATAATTGGTCTTCCTCCCAACAATTGAATGTCAAGCCCAATGATGATAGCTTATTGAAGATTGCTTAATAAGAAAACTATTTTCATCATTAAATAAAAATATAAATAATAAAAAATACATGAAAAATAATTATCCTAGCTTAGGAGAAATAAACATGCTTTGAACTAGATGTTGATGGCCAAGTTTTCTGGTGAGAACAGAGCATTTATTTATTTTGATTTCACACAAGATGATACCAATAACTATTACCAAGAAAAATATTTAAAATACTTAGCAGCAAATGATTTTCACGATACAGGTTCATTGCTCATTTAATTATCTATCTATCTTTCTCAAAATATATCTATCTCTCTTTCACTTGGTAACTATCTCTCAAATTATATAGTTCTGAATTCAAATATTATCTTAATATATAATAACAATTGCATTTTTCACATTAATTGCAATAGAACAAATATTTTTGCTTTATACAATTTTTTTGATAAATGTAATTTATTATTCTTTCGTTCAAAAATTTGCTAAATACACGTATATAGAAACTAGATTACAACAATCTGTATGTTGCACTTACAAAAGGGATATCAAGATCGATAACAAGAGTTATGGTTAAGGCAGAGCAACTAAATCATTAGGAGGAAACACACACACACAAAAAAAATATCGTCAACAAAGAAGTATTCGGTAAGATACCATCACATTAAATACTTTTAAACTATACTCTCTCCCATTCATTTTAAAGTTAATATGATTAATTACACTGTTAATTAATGCTAAAAAGTGGGTTCCTTAATATGCGTGAAAGCAATCAAAAAATCACTTAAAGTGGACTAGAGGAAATAATACATAATTATCTAACTAACATGGCAAAATTGATCATTTGTGTATGTTTTGATTAGGGGTGTTCAAACCGAACCGAAAAATCGCATCAAACCGAAAAATCAAACCAAACCGATTAAAAAATTCGACTATGTTTGGTTTGACTTGGTTTGGTATTGAGTAAAAAATCCGAACCAAACCGACATATAAATATATAAATTTTATTTATATTTTTAAGACTTTATAGTGAATTTTCTTTAGAAAATGTCGAAATATTTGGAATCCTCTCATGTATTAACCTTGAAAGCGTAACTTAACGAAAAATTATTGTTAGACGACTAAGAAAATAACTATCATGTGTTACTAAAAAAATTCTCCCATAAAAATATTTTATAAATAGATCATATGTTTGTCAATTTTGTCCATATTTACTAAACATATATTCACTTATCAAAGCTTTATCTATAATTTTAACAAAGTAAGATTGAAATAATATTCATGTAACAAAAAAATCCGAAAACCCGAAAAATCCGACAAAATCGAACCAATCCAAACCGATATAGTTGGTTTGGTTTGGTTTTGATAAAATCCGGACCAACCCGGTCCATGTACACACCTAGTTTTGATGATGTCCTTTTATTTTAAATTCATGTATTATGCAAATGTAATAATATTTTTCGGCATTTAGATAATTTTTGTATTATTATACATAAAATTTCTATCATTAATTAAATTTTATTATTTCTTCGTATAAATAAATATTTAAACTATCAAGTGGCAATTATTAACGTGTAAAGCAGGTTCGTTGATACTAGTATATATATATATATGAAAGAGAATATGTATGTATGAATTAAAGTTTAGCACTGCGTATGAGGAGTAAATTACAGCATCAGTTCCCTAATCAACTCAAACTAACAAATCTGTGACAATAGGTTTACTTAGCTGAAAATCCTAAGTAGGGCACTGTTTAATATATTACACGTGTACAGTGTAGGCTTCTGGGAAGGGATGCATGGTTCGCTTGGCAACTGCGTGTGTGTGAGAGAATTATATACTAACACGTGCAACGCGTAGGGAGTATTAATATCTGGTTTCTGTGGGCTGGTACTTTGCCGAGAGGAAACGATAGGATCTGGCCTTTTGAGGCGTTAAGGGTTGTAGCTGATAGGGCAATTGTGTTTTTATCTCATGAGAACTTGAGCTTGTTGGCTTATTCCACAAAATTCATTTTATTGAAAGAGCAAATAGACAAACAACAACTTTTTAAACTAAGAAAGAAACAAACTATTAACGGGGAAGACCCTCAGGACTGCAAAGAGGCAACAACTAATTTATGTTCATACTTCTTTAGGATAAGCACAATTTAGTATAAATAACACAACTAGTAATTGGGCGATCGAGTTGATCATTTACAAATATTGATTCTTAGCCTATAATCCATATACAAGTCCATCCTGTCATATTCAGGTTGAAGGTTAATAATAATAAAAAGGAAACTTCAGCTTCATCCACTCTCAAACTACTCATAGTAAGAAAATTATTACTCCCTCCGTCTCCGTTTCAGTTTATGTGAACCCATATGACTGAACACGGAGTTTAAGAAAAGAGAGAAGATTTTTGAACTTATGGTGTAAAATGAGGCACATATATTTTGTGTGACTATAAATCATTGTATAAAGGTATATTGTTTCCAAATAAGAAATTAAAAGGGACATTCTTTTTTGCACGGACCAAAAAAAAAATATGGAGAGAGTAATATTTAAGCACACTTGGTTTTACATAATTTTTATTGCTACAATTGTGAATCTTAATTCATGTAATAGTTCAAGTGTAAGAATTATACCATTTTTTGGAATTTCTAACGCCCTCACTACTATTCCAGTTGAGTCAACAGTCAACTACAACACTAGCTATTTCAAACGAGATGCTCGTATTAAAATTATATACACCCTTAGTAAAAATAACATGACGTGTAGGATCTCAAAACATGCTTACATTTTATATTTAAATTTGTATCGAAAAGATAGTTTTGTCGATGTTACCTTCTCAAAATAGAAGAAGAAAAAAGATAGTTTTGTCGCAATTTGGCAAATGGAATTTTTAGAACTAATATTCCTGCCTGAATTTTTAGGTTAACTTTCTGTTTTAAACTTTAGCTATAAATTAAATTCTTGGTTAAGTTTGCCTCGGAGATTAATGCGAAATGTTGGAGCGAGCTAGCTGTAGCTGAAAGGGCAGCCGTGTTTGTACCCTTGTAGGCAAATTCATTTGCAGGAGGAGCGAGTTGAAAGAAAAATGAAAAACAATAACTTTTAAAACGAAGAAAGAAACAAACTATTCCTTCGAAGAGGCAAGAACTTCATGATCATACTTCAAAATTATAGGATAAGTACAATTCAATATGAATAACAGCTAGTTGATCAATATAATTACAAATAATGATTCATAGCCAATGATCCATATACTAGTAGATTGCTTTTAGGAGATCATGTCAACATATCTATAGTTTAAAGTTGTTAGAACCTAATTCGTAAAATGTAATTCATTACAAATATCTTGGACAACATTAAGAATTAAAATGAGATAAAGAAAGGGACTGAAAGGAGTATGTGTTTGTTTCTTACCTTAATTAGCCTTCTTTAATTATATTAGTTGTTAAAATAAAATGATTTCTGCTTCCGTTAAATTTATTTGTGTTTCGCTTCATTCCTTCGCGCCTATTAATTACTTGGTGGAGAAGCTAATCATCAGCTATGGCTGGGGAATGATGTGGCCTCTTCAGTGCTTGAGTGGTTTTCGGCTCTGTATTTTCCTCGGAGAATGGACATATATTCATCCCAAAACCTGGAGTTGAAAGGCCTTTTTTATATTTGCATCTCATGAAAACTCGAGCCTTTTGGTTTATTACATGCAGGAGTAGTATGGAAAAGTACAGAGACAAACAAGATCTTTTTAAACAAGATAGAAACAAACAACTTGAGGTTCAAACTTCCAAGCAGGGGTGTTCAAACGGAACCGAAAAATTGTACCAAATCAAAAAATTAAACCAAATCGATTAAAATTAAAAATCCTATTAAGTTTGGTTTGACTTGATTTGGTATTGAGTAAAAAAATTCGAACCCAACGTCATATAAATATATAAATTTTATTTATATTTTTAAGACTTTATAGTGAATTTTTTTTAGAAAATGTAGAAATATTTGGGATCCTCTCATGTATTAACCTTGAAAGCGTAAATTAACAAAAAATTATTGTTAGACGATTAAGAAAATAACTATCACGTGTTACTAAAAAAATTCTCCCATCAGAATATATTAATAGATCATATATTTGTCAATTTTTTTTCATATTTACTAAACATATATTCACTTATCAAAGACTTATCTATAATTTTAACAAAGTAAGATTGAAATAATATTCATGTAACAAAAAAACCCGAAAAACCCGACAAAACCGAATCAATCCAAACCGATATAGTTGGTTTGGTTCGATTTTGATAAAAACTGAACCAACCCGATCCATGTACACCCCTACTTCTAAGTATGAGGATATATATATATGTAGAGATGACTAACGGAACGGTACGGTGCCGTTGCCGTTACGGGGGCAAACCCGCATAAACCCCTGAAAATTTAAACTCGCCTCGTCTCGCCCTGCATAACATTTGTACTTGCATACATCTCAGTGGCGAACCCAGAACTTTATGCAAGTGGGTTCAGACACATACTGAAATCCTCGGCCACAATCGACAGTATGAGCGGCACTGAGTTAACAAGCAGAGTTTACTAATTTGCTCTTTTTATTTATGTTCTTAACAAAATTTGAAAAAGAATTTTGCGCGCAACTCTTTATTTTGTTTCAAAGTGGCATTGTTTAAAATAATTTATAATCTTACCTAAATTTTAACAACAAATCTATTTACCTTTATAAATTTGGTTAGAAATTTCTTACAAGTTTCACCATGCAATAGTCAATGTGATCTATATTTAAAAAAAACTAAAATTAATTACTTATTAACTTTAATTCAACTTGCGCTTCGAAAGAAAGCTAAGCTAAATTAATAATTTTGTAAAAAAAGTTTCAAATTTATGAAAAGATTAATTTAAAATAAACAAAGAAAGAAGACAAAGAAGCGTTAAGAATTAAAGTTTCATATTTAAAGGATGTCAAATTTTTATAGAACAAAATATGAAGGAAATAAAAATAAAAACCAAAAATCAATAATTATTATACATTTAAAAGCGAAAATTTTACATGCTCCAGTCTTAAACTTGAAAAGAGTGAACAGGTGTATGGTAGTATTACCAGGCTTTCCCTGATTTAGTGAAAAATCATGAGGGCCTAGTAAAGCTATGGAAAACTTAAAAAGAGGAGAATGGTGTGAGCGGGGAATTGAACTCACAACCACTTAGCAATCATTTAACCCGCTAAAGCCATCTGACCAACATCTCGAACAAGTGAGTTCAACAAATTACATTTACTATATATATGTTTTATAGAAAGTTAATTTCCACATAAAAACGGTAAAAAAATTACGAAACGGGTTCAATTAAACCCGCTTGAACCAAGGTGGTCCGCCCCTGATACATCTGCCCCACACTCACACCCATATTTACTCGTCCCGCCCCGCCTCACATTTTTTTAATTTTATTTCTTTTGAGCTTTTGGTTGGACTTTCTGATTTAATCAAGCAAAATAGTTAGAAATCTCTTTTATTGCTCTTAAGTTACTGTGCCCTCTAAAAAAAATTTTGAGCCAAAACTTAATAAAATGACAACAAAGTATTTAATCAATCAAAACTTCTAAACAGAAAATGACAACAAATTATTGAATAAGACATGTAATTTAATACAAGTAATAGCTTTCTTGCTTTTGAACTCTTAAGCTATTTTACCCTTTAAAAGAAATATTTAACATATAAAACATTTTCATTTTTATTTAGTTATATTTTTAGGAAAACTTACACAAATGTCCTAAGTAAATCTTAACTTACCAACCTCTAGCCATTAGTCATAAACTTACTAAAACTAGCCAACAAAAATTAAAAAAATCAAATAATAGGGTTCTTTCTCTCAAAGAATCACATGCAAAAATCACCTTCCATATTTTTAAGCATGATTAACAACATTAGATACAAGACGGAAAGGAAATTTCATGGACGGGGTAGTAAATAAGTTGATGAATATAAAAATTTATACAATATTCCAAAAATCTAAACAATAAAGGAACTTTTTCAATGGGTATAGTTGAAATTCATTGAAAATATATAGATAAGTCAATATACAAAATTCGAGGAAGATTGGAGGTGATTTGGACTGGTTTTGTATCAAAATTTGTAATTAAATCGAGTTCAAAAAGTCTTCTGCGACACATGTATCACGCTTGTATCTCACACACAGGTATACATGGATATACATGTGATACAAATATGATACATATGTGATACACAGTGTGATACACATTATTTTTTTCATGTTCAGCTTTTACTTCGAATTTTCAAATCAAACCACCACAAAACTTCACCAAAATATCCCAAAACTGAGATTCAAGCTCCTTAAGTTGTGCCCAATCTATTCTAATAACACTCACTCAAAACAAAGTAAAAATTTGATATTTTTTTGCTACAAAAAGCTAATTTGGCTAATATTAGTTACTCCCTCCATTTCAATTTATGTGAACCTGTTTGACTGGCCACGAAGTTTAAGAAAAAAATAAAGACTTTTGGATTTTGTGGTCCTAAACAAGTCAAAAAGGGGCTCAAAGTATTTGTGTGGTTATAAAAGCTTCTCTGTCACGACCCCAATTCCGGTCGTGATGGCGCCCAACAAAATTGCTAGGCAAGCCCGACCAATTAACACTCAAAACCCAATCACACATCCCATTACAAATTTATAGCATTAAATTAACAGTTCAACAAGTCTATTAACCAATAATTTAGATCGAGACAGTATAGAACATTGACATAACCAACTTCTCCCAAAGACCTGGGGTCATGAGTCTAGAGCCTCTAAGATAACAAAAAAAAATAAATCCTCAGTAATGCTGATGTTATAAAATGCGGAAATAATAAAGGGACAGGGGAGGAGTCGGGTCCTGCGAACGTCAGGCAGCTACCTCGACAACTCCTGAGAAGCTCTGAAAATAGTAAATAGCTCAACTATGCTCCCGAGACACCTGAATCTACACACATGGTGCATGGAGTAAAGTGAATACTTCCAACTCAGTTGTAATAGACATATATAATGGCTGACAGTAAGAAATCCCGAAATATAACAATGCAAAGATATAACCAATAATTCTACACATTTAACGATGGAACAACATCAGGCAATGATAGGTAACACAGATAGATATCGATGCATGAATGCAATGCAATGCACATGACTGCTGCGGCGTGCAACCCGATCCATTTGGGTACCCGCGCTCACTGTGGGGGTTCAGACTCCGGAGGGGCTCCTACAGCCCAAGCTCAATATCATCGTAGCATTCGTTGCGGCGTGCAGTCTGATCCACTCTCAGTCCAGATATATGCATGTAAGCCACACAGGCACAGTCAAGTTTATCATTTTCAGTTCCAATTATTAGGAATTATAGATTAAGTGTTTATAACTTTAGGAATTACTAATTATTTCGAGACAGTGTTTAACTCAGGACTGATATCATGAAAACATGCTAAGCATCATGGAAATAGTGATAATAATCCCTAAGGGATCCAAATAATCGGCATGCGGCCTAAATATGCTCATAGCAATCCAAGTAGGATGTTTACCAATCAATTTCTAGTCAATGCACATTATGAACATCACTCGGACGGACTAAGCCATAGTCCTCCAATCACAAACAACCCTGCACTCACCGTAAAGTACGTGTCTCGCCTCAATATAGCAGTTACAGTGTGATATACCGGGGTTTCAAACCCTCAGGTCATCATCTACATCTATTACTCACCTCAAGCCGGCCGAAGACTAGCCCACAATGCCCTTTCCTCTCGAATCGACCTCCTCACGCGTCGAATCTTGCCAAAACCACAACGGATACGTTACAATAGGCTAATAGGACGCAACCCAATCGAAAAGACTTGAAAAATACCAAAAATTACGAAGTTGGCAAAATCCGATCCCCGGGCCCATTCTCGAAAAATTACAAAATTTAAATCACCAGACTCCTCCTCTCGCCACGAGTCTATACATATCAAATTTACCAAAATCGGAGTTCAATTGCCCCTTCAAAACCCACATTTAAACTCTCTTAAGTTTCAAGCCCTAACCTCCATTTTTAACCTTTAATTCCTTGAAATTCAGTGATTAATCCATGTTTTTACACCATAATAACATAATCCGAGTCCAATAATTCATACCAGATGAAACCCCTTCGAATTCTCTTCAAAATCGCCCAAGAAACCGCCTAAGTCGAAGTCCAAAATATTTTTCCTTCTCTTTCAAATTCGTGAACACTGTTCACTTTAATTCCAGGTCGATTTCAGCTCATGCGGTTAGATTACCGCATCTGCGATCTCACTTAAATCCCCAGGGACCGCTTCTGTGATCTTAAACCGCACCTGCAGTTGCCGCTTGTGCGACCTTTGTCCGCTTTTACGGAAGAGTTCCAAGCCTCCCAGAACCGCTTTTGCGACCCCTTAGCCGCATCTGCGGAACCGCTTATGCGGTCCCTTTTCCGTAGATGCGGAAACAATAGAACCAGCAATACAAACCTGAAGCCAAACTCAAAACTTCTCGTCTTTAACACTCGATCTCACCCCGAGGCCCCCGGGACCTCAATCAAAAGCACAGACATGATCTAATACCCTATCCAAACTTGCTCGAATCATCAAAATACTATCGTTAACATCAAAATCCTCAATTTTTCATCAAATCAAAGCCTAAGTTTCTTAAAAACTTCCAAATTGCGCATTCAATCAAAAACCCGACCTTACCACCTCCGAATGGCCTGAAACTTTGCACACATGTCCAAAATCACCTAACGGAGCTACTGCAACTCTCAATTCCGACCCTCAGATCAAAGTCTCACCTATCAACCGGATATCGCCAAAATGCTAACTTCGCCAATTCAAGCTTAATTCTACACCGAGCCTCTAAAATCAATTCCGATCGCATTCCCAAGTCACAAATCATCCCCCGAAGCTAATCAAATTATCAGAATTCACATCCGAACCCTCTAACTAAATAGTCAACTTCCAGTTGATTTTTTCCAAAATAAGCTTTCCTTTAAGAGACTAAGTGTCTCATTTCTTATCAGAATCAATCCAAATCAACTCTAACACACCACATACCGATAACGAAATATGAAGAAGTATGAAATGGGGGAAACGGAGCAATAACATATGAGACGACGGATCGGGTCGTCACATCCTCCCCAACTTAAACAAACGCTCGTCCTCGAGCATACCCAGAGTTGTCCTAGAAGCTAACCAAGAACTGAACAACCTTACCAGGCATATACCCGGGGTGATCCCACGTCACCCTATCTCTTATAGGTCCAACAACACAACATAGCTGAAATTACCCAATCTAGTCTAGCCTATAATTCACAGAACTACCTTTTCACTTCTGAAACCATCAATACGATCAAAACCTCACACCTATACTTTGAATAGTCCCGAACCAGTTGTAATAACCCATACTTGCAACCTCAATGAATCACATGATATACCACATAATCCAGCACCTGAAAAGATAACTTCTATTGACAGCAGCTGTCCACAACAACCATATACCGATAGAAACCTCTTATTAGCTAAAGTCCCATT
>MU714059.1:6796-32437 GCA_026770625.1 Nicotiana glauca
CTTGCCTTTTTATAGGCCAAAGGAGGGGCAACCCTCACATTTTCTGTTTTTCCTATTAGTCCCTGTTTATTTTTCATTTAGTCCTTTGTTTTCTAACTTGTTACTCAAGTAAGCACCCTAATTTTACTGAAATTACAACTAGATACCTATTCTAAATTGACCATCCATTGATATGAAATTTGCATACTAATCACAATTTAAACGAACCAAACTGAAACTAAATAGTCAATCCAAACAAATACCAATCAAAACATAGAAATGACCTCAAAGATGCAAACAGAATCAAAAGGGAATTAAAACTAATCCTAAACTGATCAGTGGGCCTAACCTATAATAGCATGAACAAATTTCCAAGAGAATGCATGATTAAACCCCAAAACCCAAAATCATGAGCACAGATAATTAGATACATAAACAAAACAGAAAGAAAGAAATTAACAGGAAAAGAAAACTCACTGAGTCAAACTTGCAAAGAATATGTTAAACGAAAACCCAGGACCTCGGAGAAACATGGCGGACTGAACTTGCATGCAAACCTGGTCAGGAACTTTAGGACTTGAACCTTTGATTTAAAATTTGAGCACCTATGGCCAGAGTCGAGGCACACGGACATAGGGTTTAGTATGTGGAGATGCAAGGGAATCCAAGGTGTTATTCTGAGGTTAAATTAAGGTGGCGCCGCCACCAAATGCTATGGGGATTTTAAGGCAGCAGCTCTAGGGTTTCAGCGATTCGAGAGGTTCAAGGATTTTTGAGGGAAATTGATGGTAGATTATGGGTGAGGGAGTTAAGACTAGCCTATGGTGTGAATTTGGGGAATTTCGGACAAAGTGATGTCATGGCCGGAAACCTTCAATCGAAGATTCGACGAATTCGGGTAAGATTCGAAGGAAAACATTGTGGGGGTTGGAAAGAGGAGTTCATAGGGAATCTGTGGTATTTTTCTGGTGGCCGTTGGCGTAGATGGTGTTCGCCGGCGGCGGCTCGGGCGAGGCATCGAGGTGAGTCCGAGGAAGATGAAGGCTGTCTTTAGGGTTTGACTGATTTTCGGACAGTCATATTAT
The DNA here is from genome assembly GCA_026770625.1 of Nicotiana glauca. Taxonomy (NCBI): domain Eukaryota; kingdom Viridiplantae; phylum Streptophyta; class Magnoliopsida; order Solanales; family Solanaceae; genus Nicotiana; species Nicotiana glauca. The sequence continues at coordinate 7,861 of MU714059.1, forward strand.
AATGTAACAATTAATAACAACCGTGGGATTGAGGGAGATCAAAGGTTGAGATCGACTGGGTGGGAAACGGGGTCGTTTTGGCGTCTGAGAATGGACCGGGTGGGGGTTAGTTTGGACCTGGACTGAGTGCTGCCGGTTTGGGCATGGGGTTCACTCTTTTGGGCTTGGACTTTGAGATTAATCAGCCCAAATTTTGTAAGGCAAAACCATTTTAATTAAAATCTTTCCTTTTACCTCTTTTAATTCCCCTTTTTTGTTTATTTTTTATTTTTTATTTTTGTATTATTTTTCTAATTTCTATAAAGATGCAAAATAAAAATAAAAATTAAACTAGCACTAATTAATGCCTAAAATTGTTTTAAAAAATTATTTTGTGGCGAATTCACAATTAAAATAATTATAAATGCAAAAGTGAACTATTTTTGTTATTTTCTTCATATTTTGTTCTAAAACAAATTAATCCCTAAATAATCTTAAAATATGAAATTAATTCCTAAATACAAATGTGTTTTTGTATTTTTCATATGAATTAAAATGCACAAATAAAATGCAAACAATTAACAGAAAATAACATAGAATTCACAAAATTATAAAACAATAAAGAAAGATCATTTTGTTTGAATTTTTGGGAATAATTCACATATAGGGCAAAAATCACGTGCTCACAGATGGGAAGATCAGGACTACGGACGTCATGCAGCTACCTTGATGCTCCCGGATATATTGCTCGACAGAGAAAGTCTCACCCAGCCTCCGTGGGTGCACCTGAATTTGCACACAAGGTGCAGGGAGTAAAGTGAGTACTTCCAACTCAGTGAGTAATAAACATAAATAAAGGCTGAGAATAAGAAATCCTGAATAGGCACAAAGTAATATATAAATGCAGCAATTTAAGCCAAGTAGTATAAAATCAGTAAACCAATAAAAAAGCTTAAGGAAATACCACAACAGATATATAAATAAATGACAATTTAATATGCAATGCAACACACAGACCGATACTCTCCAGTACCCACTGCGGCGTGCAACTCGCTCCATTTATTTATCATCGACGGCGCTCATTGGGGGTGTGCAGACTCCGTGAGGGGCCCCTTACGGCTCAAGCGCAATATCAAGCCATCTCGTGGAATCCATTAGGCCCTAAGCCTCATATCAATATCAATATAATACTGATGCGGCGCGCAGCCCAATCCCATACTCAGTCCAGAATCACATAAGCCCCTCGGGCACAATAGCATATAAAATATTCAGCCCAAACTTCATTTGAAATAGAGATAATACATAAGGTACACCCTGTACTTGTGTGAAAAAATCAATTTCACATCTAACCTTTGCGTGTGTCCCATTACCTTCCTATACTTGTCCAAAGTGAATTTAATACCTCATTGTCAGACCCAAAACCACTCTTGAATAGAGCAGTGAAATACACTCGCGACACATACATTCCACGTCAGAATTTTTTTAAAATTCTTCTTTTTTACCCATAAAAATTCCTTACTTGATCTTCTTTAACCTCCCCCCCCCCAACAAAGAAACCCACCCACACGCTTTATATTCTCCTAAAAGGAAAGTTCTTTCTCTGAAGAAGATACAGATATGCACCAATAGTTAGATAAAATTGACACATCATACCCAATTCTAAGTTTGAAATATTTTGGTTTTAATGATCAAAACCAGATCGTAAAAGTTGTAAAGTTCGATTGCAAACAAAAAAGCACCGGTAAGTTTTTGGCCAGAAAAAGTTTTTTTCCGACGACCTTTTTCTTTTCTCTACTTTCTTCGTCCATTAATCCAATCCTTTTACTTAAAAAAAACCCTCTCCGAAACCTAAATATTAAAACTAAAAAGAAGATGGAGGACTTCTTCGGTAAATTATTTCGGTCGGAGAAGACTTCAAGGTTCTTAAAACTGTAACATGGTCTCTCATATATCTTTTCTCTTCCAACAAAGCCTCACTAGAATTTCTAAATGGGATGAAGATCTTGTTGTCATGGAACATGTAAATTTAAGGGAAGTGAAGGTGATGATGGAGCCATATGGTGAGTAGTGAGAAGAGGGAAAGAAAAAAGAAATAATAATAAAGAAAAGTAAAACGACAGGAGGCCCACCAAGAATTAATTATTATAATTATTTCCATAACATCTAATAGAAAAATAAGATGTCTATTATTTAATCCACTTTTAATTTATTTTCACGATCCACGCGCATTTAGGATTGAAGAATTATTTTCACCGCCACATCAGCTTTTGGGAGGTGTTAAATTTACTTTGGACAAGTATAGGGAGGTAATGGGACGTCCGTAAAGTTTTAGTGTGAAACTGATTTTTTCGCACAAGTACAGGGTATATTTTATGTATTTCTTATTTAAGTTCCAAGTTTTAAGAAAAAGTGACTGAGTTTGCAAAACAGTATTAAATACTAGGACTGAGTTCAATTATCTGTAAATATGGTAAGAAACCAGTAAAAACAATCCCTGAAGAATTCAAGAAGTTGGCACGAATCCCAAATATAGCAATCAGCTCAATTATAATGATAATAAGTGAATTTCAATCAAATATGCAGTATATTCATCTACCAGGACGGACCAAGTCACAATCCCCAATGGTGCTCTACCCCATGCTCGCTACTCGGCGTGCAAGTTACCTCAATATAGCACTACGATGTGCAAATACGGGTTTCAAACACTCAGGACTTCATTTACATCTATTACTCACCTCAAGCCGGCCAAAATCCTAGCTCGCTATGCCTTTGCCTCTCAAATCAACCTCTTCGTGTGCCGAATCTGATCAAAACCACAATGAATACGTCACAATATGCCAATGGAACAATACTCAATCGAAAACAATCAAAAAATAGCAAAAATCTCGAAATTAGCAAAACCCAAGCCCGGGCCCACGTCTCAAAATTCAGAAATTTTTAAATCAATGGGTTCCTTATTCTCCCATGATTCCAACCATACTAAAGTTATCCAATTCCCATCACATTTCGACCCTCAAATCCGTGATTCTATCCAAGAGGGTTTCCTACCCTTTTCTACTAAAATTCACGTATTAAACGCCAAAACTAGTAATAGATTCAAGTTATACAACTAAAATTGAGTTAAGAACACTTACCTCATTGTTCTCTCCAAAAATCTATTGAAAAATTGCCTTATCCGAGCTCCAAATCGCTAAAAATGGAAAATGGGAACGAAGTCCCATTTTCAGAACTTAACATTCTGCCCAGGCCCGTTCTTTTTCGTGTTCGCGTACAGTACCTCGTGTTCGCGAAGGCCAATATCCCAAACCTTTTGCATTCGCGTTCCAGGGCTCGCGTTCGCGAAGGCCAATTTTTAGGCCCTTCGTGTTCGCGTAGGAAGCCTCGCGTTCGCGTAGGCCAAATGACCCCAGGCCCAATTTTCCTTCTACGCGCTCGGGACTACTCCCCCGCATTCGCGTAGCACCTTGACCCCCTCGTTCGTGTTCGCGACTACCCCTTCACATTCGCAAAGGCCAAAATCATAGCCTCCCATTTTTTCCTCTTCGCATTCGCGAGATTCCCCTCGCGTCCGCGAAGAAGGAAACCAGATACCAGCAACCAGCAGTTCAACAAGTTCTAAAAATGTCCCGTTGGGCATCCGAAACACACCCGAGGTCCCCGAGACCTCAACCAAAAACACCAACATATCCTAAAACCTTATCCAAACTTGTTCCAATCATCAAAACACCTCAAACAACACCAAAACCATCAAATTACATCGAATTCAAGCCTAAGTTTTTCTAAAACTTCCAAAATATGCATTCGATCAAAAACTCAACCAAACCACGTCCGAATGAGCTGAAATTTTGCATACATATCCCAAATCACCTAACGAAACTACAGAAACTCTCGGAATTCCATTTCAAGCTTCGGATCAAAATCTCACCTATCAACCAAAAATTGCCAAAATACTAACTTCGCCAATTCAAGCCTAATTCTACACCGGACCTCCAAAATCAATTCCGATCATACCCCTAAGTCACAAATCATTGGCCGAAGCTAACCGAATCATCAAAATCTACATATGAGCCTCCTAACATATAAGTCAACATCCGGTTGACTTTTCCAATTTAAGGCTTCTTAAAAGAGACTAAGTGTCTCATTTCTTATCAAAACCACTCCAAATCAATGGTATTACGCAAGATATGGATAATGAAGCATAAAGAAGCTGAAAATGTGGAAAACAGAGTGGTAACTCATGAGGCGACGGGTCAGGTCGTCACAGGGGACAATTCCCTCTTACAAGGTTAGAAAGGAGACTCACCTCACTCCGAAGATCCATAACCGACATTCCACACCCTTCCAAAGACTCTAATTGATGCTCCACGCTCCAAAACTAGCCAATGGTTATGAAAATCCATTAATATATGCTCAATTATTCATTACAATCTAATTTATAGAAATTCTTAAATCCGATCGAAAAGTTGACCAAAACGCCCTCGAGCCCACGTGCCTGGAATCCGAAATTTTTCGAAGATAAAGATTCCATGACCTTAGGAACTCAAATATATAATTTTCACTAAATTCCATGCTCAATGTCGCGGTCATATTCCAAGAAATGTAAATTTCTAGGTTTTCCACCAAAACCTCAATTTTCTACAATTTTCCAAGTCTAAATCCGTATTTAAACCTTGTATTTAACTCAAAGCTAGCATAAATTACTTACCTTATGAAAAGTGACGAAAATGGCACCTCAAAGCTGCTCCCCATCGACTCCAATGGAAGAAAAATGGGGTTTGAAATGAACCCAACCCTGAACTTTTAAAGACCTCACTGCCTCAGTTGTTTCCGCACATGCGGCCCCTTGACCGCTTCTGCGGCTCTGCAGGTGCGGTTCAAATGCTGCATTTGCGGTGTTCCCTGGGCCACCCCCTTTTCGCTTCTACAAAATCACCTCCACAGATGCGGTCCCGCTTCTGCGGAACATCGACCGTATCTGTGGTCCGCTCCAGCTGCCCCTCTTTCCGCTTTTACGACCCCTCTACCGTACCTGCGGCAATATGGCCACATCTGCGGTCCTTTCTCCTCTAGGCCCAAAATAGCTTCTGCAGTTGAAGTGCCGCATCTGCGGGCCCGTATCTGTGGCCCCGCATATGCGGTCCAAAAATTGCAGATGCGGTTATGACAGCAACCAGCAACCCTCATCCTTCCCAAAAATCCATTTTCGATCCGTTAACCACCCGAAATCCACCCGAGGCCCCCGGGGCCCCATCCAATCACACCAACCAGTCCCAAAACATATTATAGACTTTCTCGAGGCCTCAAATCACATCAAACAACGCGAAAATCACGAATTATATCCCAATTCAAACTTTATGAACTTTAGAACTTCAAACTTCTATTTCCGATGTTTAAACCTATCAAATCACGTCCGATTGACCTCCAATTTTGCGCACAAGTCATATTTGACATTACGGACCTACTCCAACTTTCAAAATTGGATTCCGACCTCGATATCAAAAAGTCCACCTCCGGTCAAACTTCTCAAAAACCTTCAAATTTCTATCTGTAGCCAAATGGCTCCAAAATGACCTACGGACCTTCGAATTCACTTCCGATCACGCTCCCAACTCCATAATCACCATACGGAGCTATTTCCAGACTCAGAATCCCAAACGGACATTGTTAACCCTGAAATGTGCTTCAAGACAAACTTAAGAAATTTCTTCCAAAATGCTAACTTCCACAATAGGCGCCAAAACGCTCCCGGGTTATCCAAAACCCAATCCGGGCATACGCCCAAGTCCGAAATCATCATACGAACCTGCTGGAACCTTCAAATCTTGATTCCAAGGTTGTTTACTCAAAATTCCAATCCTATTTTATTCTTTCGACTTTAAGCTTCCGAAATAATGATTCTCTTTCCGAATCAACTCTAGACTTCCCGAAATTCAGTTCCGACCACGCGCACAAGTCATAATACCTGAAATGAAGCTGCTCATGGCCTCAGACTGCTGAACGATGCGCTAGGGCCCAAAACGATCGGTCGGGTCGCTATATTCTCTCCCACTTAAACATACGTTCGTCCTCAAACGTGATGAGAACTACACTAGAGTGGTCTGAAATCACTGTTTAACTTCTCATGCACCTTCCCGTTCTACCACAACTCAGTTGAGCACATTAGCTCTATTAATTCTGAAGATATTCCCTTTTATTCAACCAAATAAGCCTTAGAGCCCAATTCCAACATTCGGAATTCTATGCCCAACCTGTTTCCAACATATGATCATCATATCAATTACTATACGCTGTACCCAAACATGAATACATACCTTAGCTGAATTAACACCTTGCATCACTTTACTCACCGGACCCCAATAATATTTTTCTGATCAAATTAGTCAAAATCCAACTATCCTGATGCTCCCATTGCACCCCATGACATACACAGGTCTCACTCTAACCTTTACAACACCGCCATAATAGAAGAGATGTGCAGAAGTTCATAATCAACTGCCGAGTCAACCAATTCATTGGGTCTATACCTTGACAAAAACCATCACCTTATTCAGGACCAAATAATGGTTTTATCTCCATAATTTACTTCAAATACTCAGATTGCACTAATCCTAAATCCAAAAATCTAGTGTCACCCAGTACGAACTGCTCAGGCAATAAGCCACCCCAGACATAATCAAAAGTCTCACATGATCCCACGATGTTCCAATAGACTACCGATTAGAAGGCGATATAAAAAAGAAAAATAAACTCTGAAACGGAGTTTCAATTACCCCGCCCGCGAATCATACATGCGACGCGGGCGCACAGCTAATATGAGCTTCCTTCAGAAAATAGGAAACAGAACATGATAAACAGATATAGGGAACTACTGAACAACACACTGTTGCGGCACGTAACCCAATCTGAGCAACGTAACCATGGCGGCGTGCCACACGATCCACACAACACAGCCATGGTGGCGTGCCACCCGATCCAAATAACATACCCATGTCGACGTGCCATCCGATCCACACAACATAACCATGGCGGCGTACCACCCGATCCACACGTAGAACTCACATAAGGAGATGCACATCGAGCTAAATTGCTCATTTCAATGAAATATCGAATATCGGTCACAAGCACTCTAAGTGTATAGTACTATTACCCGGGGAGACATATAATGCTATAATCCACAACTCTAGCACAACTGAGGTGCAATACACGATCTGAATCTCACGAGCCATCCTGCTCACATAACCTTATCTCTATGCGGAACCTCAACATATAGGAAATTTACCAAGCCGTCTTACAACTCGCACAGAGCAATACATCATTACATGAAATAGCTGAAGATGAAATAACACCGCGACTATTCTTCGATAAAGAGCGCATTACTAAAATGAACACGTTCAGCCTGATATAGAGACAATATTCACATTTGAATCCATCCATCGACCTCAAGCCGATTCTGACTGCACTGACTAGGCTAATAACCTTTCCAAGGTCCATAATAACCCTTCTTTCTACTCATAACACACAAGAACATCCGTCATAACTGGAGTACTCATCCACAGTCCACAACCCAGTAACTGAGTGGCCCTCCAGGCATATATTCTCAATTTAACGATATTATCGCAAACCTTCATACTTGGTTTAAATCTTTAATCATCAAAAACTCCTTTCCTGCTCGTCCGAGCTCGCGACACCCTTGTCAACACCGAGCTGCAACTTTGGTCTTCACTTCAAATTCTATACTACTCACTGCACCCAATATGCCAATATACGATAAAACATGCTTTTCATTATAACTCCGAAACCACTAATAGGTTTAACACTTCATCATACGAAAACTTCTCACTTAACTCACTTCAGGAGATCCATAGTATCACATAGGTGAATTCTCATAACCGTAGAATATGCAAATCTCTAAGTAGTGGTCTAAGCCACCGTAGCCCTTCCGGAATCTGCTTCCACATAACAAGACATAACAGTAGAATGCTTCTGAATAACCTCACTTACGGTGACTGACAAGCCTGATACGTACCGTCACAATCACTTCCATAATTTGATCACGCTGAAGGAAACTGATCACTAACACTAATATGCTAAAGTCAACTATGGCCAATAAATCTACCCTTTTTTTTCTAATTTACCCTGGATTGCCTTAGAGATAATACTAACTCCATCCAACACATAACATACTCCATCTGCACTCATCTCGAGTGGCCCTGAATCACGAGACCATGCTGTCTCAAATCCCACGAATTGTTTCATATCTCTTAAATGCTATACCGCAAGTCAAAACATCATAGAACATTCTGTGCCTCTACTTATAAGCTGCTACCAAGCTTGGTTCTCAACCGTACCTATAGGCTCGAAACCATTAGGCACCACACTTTACCTCTTTGAATCCACTAGGACTATTGCTGAGAGTCGCCTGCTCTGACTTGGCCCGAATATAATCAACTCCGTAATTCTTCTAACACAAGCATATCCTCTCGACGGAGCACCCGACAGAATCACTCCCCAAATTTGAACATGGGCCAATAAGGCCAATGATAGCATACCTTTAATAATTCCTTTGCTCAAATCACCACTTATGTTCTTTTCCAGTAGCTGAAATAGCCTATCGATATGCTAATAGCCAAAAATCTCGCAAGTAGTTAACCATGCAACCCAATCATAAGCGGTGGGACTCTCCCACTTAGCTTGAAGCCATTATTTCATAACTCTGGAATTTACCAAGATTCCCTAGCTTTCATCGACATAACCTTGCGCGATCAACCGCATAAATTCTCGAATTCCTTCCGCAAAGCCCCATTCTTTTATACTCTGATTCACCCACTGCATTCGCATGACCAAACTCTTTGCTACATATCCAATAAAACTCTTCGTAGAAGTCTCGCCAACCATGCGACTCCTAACCTGTTCACTCGGGTAATCCACCTATAGAAGGCTCCCCCCGACATCTTCCAACACTGCTGCACAGGGGACAATCACTACGACATCAATGACCCTTCATGAGTCTGAGCTCACTCTCCAGCTGCACAGGTCCATTTACCCCTCGTGGACATAATTTAAGTGTGTGACAACATCCTTTCAATTCAAAGTCATGCTACATCCTTCTTCATTTAAGCGGCTCCTTTCCGTTATATTAAATCTCCGGTCGCACACGAATCCCTACTTCAAATTAGATTCGTAGACCCCAATAACCAAGCACCAATATTCTCAAATCGTTCCAGACTCTCCTTAAGGTGCATAGTCATCTTATTACCAAGCCCCTACGCAGCTCCACTGCTCTCCCACTTTGGGCAAACTCACTTCTTTAATCAACTGCTCAACCTGCACTCCCTAAGCCAAGCCTTTTAGAAGTTTAAAACTCCGCCTGACCCTTCCTACATGTCCTTCTCATCTTTTGCAGCTCAGTCATTGCCTTAATAAAATTTATCTTCATAGAACTTGAATCCACAATTTTCTACTAACTCCAAACTTTTCCGAAGTTCATGTTTCTCGAACCGTCAACATCTGAAATACTGATTCAATCTTAAAACACCGAACCCTGTGATATCTGCTAGTTGCATCTTCGATACTATTTCACGATATCTTACCCCAAAGGCGAATTGTAAAAGATCAAAACACCGACAAACTTAATACGTTCAATTAGGACAACAGTACCCCATCATAGGAGAAACTCCACCACGCTTGCAATTACCACGTCTCATTACTTCCACCAGTCCACATCTGACCATCCTTAGTTCGATCATCTTTCCCCTCTCGAGAATAAAACACTGAATCTCTTGATTATGCACTTAGTAAACCTCCCTTCAAGTCATTCACTGCCCTGACACATAGGCAATCATGCTACCATCATATCACTACTGTGCAACATTCGTTCATAAGCATCATGGCAACTTATGCCTAACCTCAGAGCTCTCAAAAGTACCGCTACAGAGACGAAACAATAGAATATCCTTCCACAAGGCGATGATAATAGCTCAAATGACCCTGCAGGGAGAAACACCTGCACCACATTCGTAGTGCTATTAAAATTCTTCAACTCTCGATTTATAACAAGCGCTTCGCATCACATAAGATTTAGTAGGAAGGAGACAAAGGCGTAAGCCTCACATGAATCAAATCGCATGATAAGGAATCAAGAAGGAAAGTACTCCTAACAGTCCTGCAACCTCCCGAGGATAAGTACAGACGTCTCCGTATCGATCCACAAGAATCTACTAGACTTGATCATGACTCTTGAGACCCTAGGAACCTAGTGCTCTGATACCATGTTGTCACGACCCAAAATCCACTAAAGGTCATGGTGGCACCGGACACCGCTGTCAGGCAAGCCAACCAAGAATGCATAATTAAGTTCCAGTTTCAATATTTGCGGAAATGATTTTTCTTATACATTAAATATTAGATGATAAAATTTTTACAAAAATGAACATAAAGTTGATAAAAGACTTAATACTGAATAATCCAAAATTCTCTCAGAACCCGGTGTCACAAGTGCATGAGCATCTACTGATAGGGAAATAAAATACAACATCCATCCGAAATACAATGGACATGAAATAAATACAATATGCTGAAAGGGACTACACTAGCTGCGTGTCACCTCGAATAATGCAACTCACCTAGTCCCAGAATCATCCGTACTGCTACGCCCAGTAGGCTGCTAGAGGTATATATACTTGTGCAATAAAAATGCACAAAAGTGTAGTATGAGTACGTAAACAACGTGTACTCAATGAGTATCCCGCCTAATCTCGAAGAAGTAGAGACGAGATGGTCAACTTCGACACTTACTAGGGTTCAATTGACAATATACTAGCAATGTGAGGAAATCATGGATTTATATAGCAGTTCTAATTCACGAAGCCGGAAAACAGGTAAACACCTTCAACAAATAATCAAGAATTTTCAAGGTTTACTCTTTATTATCTTATCAATTTATATCAAGCCATGAAGTGCAAATTTCACGTTTAAGATTCTCAAGCGACAATTAACATGTGCAAATCACACCGAGGCGACAGCCCGATCCAACAAAAATATAAAATGTGCACTGTCGAGGGTTGAACGGCCCGAACCATAGATGCATCTATTTAATTTGCCGAGGCATTCGGCTCGTTCCATAAATAAGCACATACCCTGTGTGACGACCCAAAGGGTCATCACCGGATTTCTCTCTTTTTCTGCACTTCCGAGGCCTTGAAAACCTCACTTTTAGTTGTCTCGATTTGCGTGTGAAGTCCGGGAGCATAGCCGGAAAGATTATATGTTAAATTCTGTGAACAATTTCAAAATGTGGCTTTAAAATGATTAAAGTTGACTTCGGTCAATATTTTTGATAAACGGACCCGAACCCGTGGTTTGACGGCCCCGGAGGGTCCGTAAAAAAATATGGGACGCAGACATGTGCCCGGAGACGAAATCTGAGGTCTAGAACCCGATGAATTTTTTTTTTCTGTGAAATTGTTTTTCTGGAATTATTAAGGAAAATAAAAATGAAAATTGATTAAAAGACTATGGTATCGGGCTCGTATTTTGGTTCCGACATCCAGAACAAATGTTAAATATGTGTTAAGCACTTGCTGTAAAGTTTGGTCGTAATCGGATGTCATTTGACGTATTTCGGACCTAAATATCTAAAATGTGAAATTTATGAAGTTAGAATGAAAAATAATGATTTTGGGATTTGATTCAACGATTTTGATATTATTTTGGCAGTTTTATCGCACGGTTAAGTTCGTAGGATGTTGTTAAGTTAGTGTGTATGATTGGTTAGGAGCCTCGAGGGCTCGGGAGTGTTTTTGGAGGTGTTCGGGGCATTTTTAAACTTAGAATGGTAGCAGATTTTTCTGCAATTTTGCCCAGATAATTGCTTCTTCGCGTTCGCATCACCCAGCTCGCGTTCGCGTACCAGTGGTCCTTCCCTTCTCCGCGTTCACGTACAAGTCCCCGCGTTCGTGTAGACTTGGTTTCCCCTTCACCGCGTTCGCGAGTCCCCACTCACGTTCGCGTACAAGCAAATCCCAAACCCAGCCCCATCCTTCTATGCGTTCACGATGCTTTGACTCATCTACCCTTCACGAACGCGGCCCCCTTCTCGCGAACGTGAAGGTCATTTTTGCCCAGTGATTTTTAAACCTCAAAAATAGACCAGTGACGGGATTTCTTCACTTTTTCTCACGAGCTCTCTTCTCCTTCAAGCCTTAGGACCCCATTGAAGCCTCCCTTTTCAAGGTCACTTGGGTAAGTAATTCCCCACCTAATTCCTTCGTTTTGCTTCATTAATTAGTGAATTCCTAGGCCTAAAAACATGAAATCAAAGTAGAAATTAGGGGTTTTGGATAGAGTTAGGGTTTTGAGAATTTTGAGTGATTCAACCTCAATTTGGGGTCGAATCTTAAAACAAATTACATATTTGAACTCGTGGGGTTATGGGTGACTAGGTTTTGGTCCGAGCCTCGTGTTTGGACCATGTGGGCCCGGTGTCAAATTTTGGTATCTTTGGAAGAATGCTAGGAATTCATATCTAGGCTATGGGATATTGCCATTGAATCTTTATTGATATTATTGAATTAATTATGCCTAGATATCATTGTTTTGGAATCGGATTGTAGAGGAAAGGCGGTATTTGAGGATTGATTACTATTCTTTGGACCGAGGTAAGTTTTTTATCTAACTTTAGCTTGAGGGAATAGGATTAGAGTGTTATTATTTGCTAATTGCTAAATGATCGAGTACGGTGTATAGGCATGGTAGCGAGTATCTATACACTGGTGTCTAGCATGACCGTGGGTCCTTGAATGTACTTATATTGATATTTTTATGACTCTTCCATGTTAATTGATGAACTCTATGCAATGTGAAGAGTATGAGGACTAATTATGAATTGTAAATTCTTTGGAGCGTTGGCTCGAACGATAAAAAAAGACTATTGAGTAAGAAATGAAAGAAATAGAAAGAGATATGATTAATCCTTTGCCGGGATGTGAGAATTATTGTTGTTGCTCCCTTGCCGGGATTTAGCTATTTAATTATATTTTTCCCTTGCCGGGACATTTCATATTATTTGTTTATCCCCTCGCCCCGTTTGGTTGTGATTACTGTTTGGGTGAGGAAGAGTGATAATGCACGAAGGGTCATTCCGTGCCATGTTTTGATTATATTTGCACGAATGGTCATTCCGTGCAATGTTTTGATATTTTTGCACGAAGGGTCATTCCGTGCCATGTTTTGATTATTTTTGCACGAAGGGATATTCCGTGCTCTGATTTGATTATAATTGCACGAAGGATCATTCTGTGCCATGGTATGAGAGTTATGTGAGGGAAAGCACGAAGGGTGATGCTGTGCACTTTATTTGATTTCTTTTGGTGAGAATGAGGGTAAAAGCACGAAGGTTGATGCCGTGCAACTGTTGATTTCCATGAGGGTAAATGCACGAAGGGTCATTCCGTGCCATGTTTCTTACTTAAATTATTGAATTTATATCCGGACTGTACTTCCCCATAGTATGCTTCCCTCCTTCTTAACTGTTTAATTTCTGTATTCTTTCCTTTTGTCGCATATATATATATATTGAACTGCACAGGTTGATTTGGTAGTCCTGTCTAGCCTCGTCACTACTTCGACGGGTTTAGGCCAGGCACTTGCCAGCATATGGGGTCGGTTGTACTGATGATACACTTCTGTGCTCTTTTGCATAGATCACGGTACCTGAGCAGCTTTTGGACCACAGCAGTAGGATAATGACCGGGAGCTGACTTCAGTCCAGGGACTTACGAGGTAGCCTAGCTGGCATTCGCAGCCCGAAGTTCCTTTCCATTCTCTCAGTTTGTTTTCATTGTACTGAGACAGACATTTATGTATTTCTATTCAGACTTGTTTGTAGCACTCTTTAGTAGTTCGTGAGATAGCGACACCAGTCTTGGGTAGAGAAATATTAAACTTCCGCATTTTTGGGTTTTTATTTATTTATGTTTTAAAGACTTCCGCTTTTAGTTAAATGACTCGTTAATATTATTATCGTTGGATTTTTATCGAATAATGTTTAAATGCTTGGCTTGCCTAGCTCCGACAGTAGGCTCCATCACGACTCCCGATGGTGGAAAATTCGGGTCGTGACACCCTGCTCGCGAATCATGCATGCGACGCAGGTACATACAGGGATATATGTTCAATCAGTCAATTAAGAACTTATAGGGGAATATTTATCCAAATAAAACCAATTCTCCTTTAACAAATTTTTTGAAGTTTAATCCTTTTAGAAATTTACTTAATAATTCAATGTGATTTAAGCAATTCAAGCTATCAATGGGTTCATAAATAGTCCAAGTATAACATACTTTTGGGTCCTAACTACCCAGACAATGGCATAATTGTAGCTACGCACGGACTCTCGTCACCTCGTGCGTATGTAGACCACGCAAATAGGAGCACATAATCAGTTATTTTACCTATGGGGACAATTCCCTATTAGAAGGTTAGAAAGGAGACTCACCTTGCTCCGAAGATCCATAACCGGTATTCCACACCTTTCCGAAGACTCTAATTGATGCTCCATGCTCCAAAACTAGCCAACGGTTACGCAAATCTATTAATATATACTTAATTATTCATTACAATATAATTTATAGAAATTCCTAACTCCGATCGAAAAATTGACCAAAATGCCCTCGGGCCCACGTACCCGGAATCTGAAATTTTTCAAAGATAAAGATTACACATGACCTTAGGAACTCAAATATATAATTTTCACTAAATTCCATACTCAATATCGTGATCAAATACCAAGAAATATAAATTTCTAGGTTTTCCACCAAAACCTTAATTTTTCAAGTCTAAATCCGTATTTAAACCTTGTATTTAACTCAAAGCTAGCATAAATTACTTACCTCATGACAGGTGACGAAAATGGCACCTCAAAGCTGCTCCCCATCGACTCCAATGGAAGAAAACTAGGGTTGAAATGAACCGAACCCCGAACTTTTAAAGACCTCACTGCCTTAAATGTTTCTGCACATGCGGTCTCTTGACCGCTTCTGCGGCTCCGCAGGTGCGGTTCAAACGCCGCATTTGCGGTCTTCCCTGGGCCACCCCCTTTTCGCTTCTGCGATATCACCTCCGCAGATGCGGTCCCGCTTCTGTGAAATATCGACCGCATCCACCCGAGGCCCCCGGGACCCCCAACCAATCACAACAACCAGTCTCAAAACACATTATGGACTTGCTCAAGGCCTCAAATCACATCAAACAATGTGAAAATCACGAATTACACCCCAATCCAAACTTTATGAACTTTAGAAGTTCAAACTTCTATTTCCGATATTTAAACCTATCAAATCACGTCTGATTGACTTCCAATTTTGCGCACAAGTCATATTTGACATTACGGACCTACTCCAACTTTTGGAATTGGGTTCCAACCCCGATATCAAAAAGTCCACCTCCGGTCAAACTTCTCAAAAACCTTCAAATGTCTATCTTTAGCCAAATGGCTCCAAAATGACCTACGGATCTTCGAATTCACTTTCGATCGCGCTCCGAACTCCAGAATCACCATACGGAGCTATCTCCAGACTCGAAATCCCAAATGGACATCGTTAATACTAAAATGCACTTCAAGACAAACTTAAGAAATTTCTTCCAAAATGCTAACTTTCACAATAGGCGCCAAAACGCTCTCGGGTTATCCAAAACCCAATCCGGGCATATGCTCAAGTTCGAAATCATCATACAAACCTGCTGGAACCTTGAGATCCTGATTCCAAGGTCGTTTACTCAAAATTACAATCCTAGTTCATTCTTTCAACTTTAAGCTTCCAAAATAAGGATTCTCTTTCCAAATCAACTCTGGACTTCCTGAAATTCAATTCCGACCATACATACAAGTCGTAATACCTGAAATGAAGCAGCTAATGGCCTCAGACTACTAAACAATGCACTAGGGCTCAAAATAACCGGTCGGGTCGTTACACTTTATAAATTACTTTACATGTTATAAACTACTTTCTTCGTATGATTGTTTATGTGTTACCACTTTTATATGACCGTCGTTCTGTTTCACTTCCTCCAATTTTGGAAAATTCGCACAATTCACACACCGAGCGGTTACGCGGTTTGCGGCCGTGCACTACTTAAAAACCTTTTTAGGGGAAAGTTCGTGGGTAAGTCGATCAGCGGTGCAGTCGACAGTCACTAGCTTTCCACTCTTAAGTTGTCCACTTGAGAGCAGACTAGTCTAGAGAAACCCACTCTTAGTCACCTAGGATAGACCTAAGCTAAAACTTTTTATCATTTAAGCCTAAGATACTTAATACCCTTGGTGTATTAAGTTCATTAGTCAACCTTACCAAATATCCAAATGGGTCTACGACCCTAAGTGACACTTATCATAACTTATGTGCATATTTTGAAGGATAAATACGTCAATTATCTGGACCATGTGCTCTATATTAATCATATTCTAGCGAGGGGATTATAACTAACCTTTTGTGATATGTATAAAAAAACAAAATCAAGTTTTCAGCTCTCATAATCCATAACTAAAAAGTGCTAACATATACATAATCCATAACTGGTATTTTATTTTCTATGAAAAATTGAATCACATCATTAAGAGCCGTGGAATGACATAAGGAGATATCTATTCTTCAAATATACGTTAGGCCTACCTCTGGCACAAATAGGTCCCTTTTATAAATAAAAAATTATGTGGAATTATGTGTTTATTTTATGTGCAAAATGTGATTATTTAATGTGTTATGTGCTCTATGTATCTCTTTCATTATTATACTAACTTTTCACCTTTTGTTTTTTCTTATTTTCTTTCTTTTCTCTTTAAAAACTTGTTTTTAAAAAAACAAATGGTTGACTTGTGATGGAAATTGACGAAGCATTCATATTTTACCCAAATCCTAGAGCTAAATTTAGTTATGGGCCTTCTACTCTCCTTTTATCCTTAATTAATAATCCCGACTTCTCTTGAATGAGTATATAACTTTTTAAAGTAAAATATTTTCAAACTGTTCTATCTCATTTTTAGGCTCTTTTTCAAAATCAACTCCACCGCCACTTTCAAACCAAACATTTTCTTTCAATATTCTCTAATATTATCGTTCCTAGATATTTTGTGGTAGCAAATCTCCATCACATAAGCTTTTTATTATTCTAATTGTACTGAATTTTTCTTCAATAAGTGCAATCTTCTATTATTTCGTTCAATCATTCCATCATTAAATGTGTTACTGTTTTCATTCGAATTCCATCTTAGAACATAGTCAAATACAATTTATTATCAAATTCTCACCTTAACCAAAATAAACCTTAGACATAATTTCTCAATCCATTACTCGTTATTCTTCTAATTGATTAAATTGCAGCATTTCCTATCTAGTAATTTCAAGAATGTATCCACCTAATTTTCGAATACTTTACAATGTTTCTAAATTTAGTCCAAGTCTTACAATGGCCATCTGGATCGTGTCTTCTCATATATTTGTCGATCTTGAACCTCGTACCCATGTTTCAAGTTGATCCAAATAATTTGTCATCTTTTTTTTAGATTAAATATTTTTGGGTATTCCAATAGCATTTCAAAGTTTTATGTCATACAAGAGTCTACCGTTTAGTCAATCCTTTTCAAAAAAGCAAGTCTTATACTCAAGCGCTACTAGACTCCACCCATCCACCCTAGATTTTCAAAAAATAATCGATTTCATAAATTAATAACTTGTCAGATCTTTTCCAAAACTATTTCACAAGTTGTGCCGCCCATCCTACAAAATCTGCGTCCAAAACTATCTGATATGACCACAATAATCATGTCAATTTGCACTTCTTCTTAACTCCATCAATTTCAAGTTCGAACTACGTCCGACCTGACTTGTTTTGACAAGATACGTAGGTACCTTTATACAAAGGTTCGGTCGCACCATTATTCAAAATTCAAGCGTCCCAAAATTAGAAATTGGGGCAGATTTTTTTAGCTAATCAAATAATTTCCTCGATCTTTCTAAATTTCTAACCCTTCAAATCATTCAAATCCAAATAATAAATCCTTCAAACTTTGAGTATTCTTCCGTTCTAAAACTCAGGACTAGTTTCCTGGACAAGCACAAGTCACCTAATTTTTCAAACTCATAATTTTTCTTTGGATGAGACAGGATCAGAGTTGATACAATTTTCTTCATGTGGACACAAAGCTCTATCTACACATACAGTTGAACGTGGATATGGTGGTGGATCACATCATCTTCAAAGTGGACAAGTGGACGTGGACATGGACATCGGCTCGCAAGATTAACATATGAGTTTGAATTAAATTATCATTATTATTATTATTATTATTATTTTATTCATATTTATTTATTATAAGTTGCTAACAAATAATTTTCTACAGAATTTGATATTTCATTAGGTGACAGGATCCAAATCTTGTGGACGTAGTCATGGACTTAACTTTCTTTAGAAGTGGATATGAACATGAATCTATGTTCTCACCTTAGAATTTATGGACATTAAAGTTGTCATAGTAGATTTTGTGGATGTGGAGGTGGATGTGAATAATAGATTTTGTGGCTATGAACGTAAATTTATACCTCTCATGGTAAATTTTATGGACTAGAATGAAGACGTGGCCATATCGTGATAAATTTTTGGGGGCATAAACATGGACGTGAAGTTATATTTTCCATGGTAGATACCATAGAAGTGGATATAGATTTATATTTCTGTATAAAGAATTTATGAATATAGATGTGGACTTATATTTTTATCGTGAATTTTGTGGATGGGGATTCATGTTTACACGTCTTAAATGTGGACGTAAATTTATTTTTGGACCATAGATTTTGTGGAGGAGGATTATCTTTCAACGTGGATTTGCAGACATGGACGTACATTTTATTTCTATTAATTGTAGACTTTGTGGACGTGAACATAGACTATGAATTTTCTTCCTGTCTCATAAATTTTATGGACGTAGACGTGGACGTGGATTATATATGTGAATGTGGATGTGGATGTAAATGTGAACGTGGATGTGAATTTATTATAGATTTTATGAACGTGGATGTGAATTTACCTTTTTGCATCATAAAATTTGTGGATGTGGATGTGAATTTTCTTTTTCCTCCTAGATCTTGTAGGCGTGGACGTGGACATGGATTATATATGGCCAAGAATTTATCTTTTGACTTTTGTAAATATAGATATGGGTATATATGTGGACATCGACATGGATTAAAATTAATATTTCTCACAATGAACTTTGCACATATAGACGTGGCTATGACCATGGATTTAATTTTTAAAGAGGAATGTGGTTGTAGATTTGGCCTTCTCAAAAGTGGATTTAATATTTATTGAAGTGGATCTGGACTTAATTCTTCATCAAGCTATAAGACGTAGATACCTCTTCAAGGTGTGGATTCATCCATCTTCAAACATTGATGTGGATTCAACCCTTGAAAGCATGAGTTGCAAGTATAAATTTTTCAACTCTATCACATTTCTTTATTACTAACAATTATTTTTAGATTGTGGTTATTTCGAAAGAAAAGGCGCTCCTATCACACATCAATCTCAAAAATCAAGTTTCAGGTTTAATTTTAATTTTCAATTATCAACATTCAATTTGAACTCTATAGGGAACCTCAAATACCAGTTTTCAATTTTCATTTATCTATCTTTATTTTTCAATTTTCAAATATAAACTTATGGGTTTTAATTATCAATCTCCATTCATCAATTTTCAATTACCAAATTTCAGTCAGCAATTTCAAATCTTCAATAATCAATTATCATTTTCAATCTCTCGTGGAATTTAACTTTCCGCTGATTATAAATTGTGGATTTACATTTTACTTTAAGCATTGTGGATTTTAATTGCGAATTTACTTTTAAGCATTGTGGACTTTAATTTGAATTTACTTTTATGAAATATGGACTTTAATTGTGGATTTACTTATGCACTATGGACTTCAATTATGGATTTACTTTATACATTATGAACTTCAATTGTGGATTTACTTTTCACATTGTGAAATTCAATTGTAGATTTACTTTATGTATTGTAGACTTCAATTGTGGATTTGCTTTTCGCAATGTGGACTTATATTGTGGATTTACCTTTTGTAATGTGGACTCTAATTGTGGATTTATTTTATGTATTGGACTTTATTTGTGGATTTAATTTTATGCACAGTGGACTTCAATTGTGGATATCCCCCTCTCCTTATTTACTTCCTTCAATGTGGACTTCCTTATGCCCTTTGTACATAATGTATATAATTTTTGTGGATGTGGATTTAATCTTTTAAGCGTGGATCATAAATATCAATTCCATCATAACCGTTAATGAGTTTTCTAGTATGCTTGTTTTCATAAGTTGACAGTGTCACGACCCAAAATCCACTAAGGGTCGTGATGGCGCCGGACACCGCCTAGGGTTTTCCTTCATTATTAAGAAATTTTAAAGGATATAATCAAATTTAAATGTTGAACAGTTAATACAATACTTCAAACCATCCCAGCAACCCGGTGTCACATGTGCATGAGCAACTACCGATATGAAAAATAAAATACAACATATGTCCGAAATACAGTGGACAGGAAATAAATAATAAGAAAACACTGGAAGGAACTACACTAGCTGCGGGTCATCTCGGACAATGCAGTTCACCTAGTCCCAGAGTTATCCATGCTGCTACGCCCAGTAGGCTGCTAGAGGTATACATAACTGTGCAACAAAAATGCATAGAAGTGTAGTATGAGTACGTAATCAACGTGTACTCAGTGAGTATCCCGCCTAATCCCGAAGGGGTAGAGACGAGATGGTCAACTTTGACGCTCTCTAATGGTCCAATAATGATTCATCCTTAATATGTATATACTAAATAGTGGATTTATTTTATAAACATGATTCTAATCCGGATAGAGGAAACAAGTAAACACGTAATTCCTTCATAGGAAAATTTCTAGATTTTCTCTTTAAATATAATCCAAATATTTTTAAGCCACAAAAGGGCAATAATAACTTAAATTAAGTTCAGGCAGCAACACAAGCATGCGCAAATCACACCGATGCGACGACCCGATCCAACAGAAATAAATGTGCACTTTCCGAGGGTCGACGACGCGCCTATAGATGCATCTATTAATCTGCCGAGGCGTTCGGCCCGTTCCAAAATAAACACACACAGACAGACAACCAGTCAAGAAGTCAACATGGAGCAATTATCCAAGAAAAACCAATTCTCTTTAATAATTTGAATAAACGAAGCTTAAGTCCTTTTTAGAAATCTATTTATTAATTCAATGTGATTTACGAAGATCAAATGTCAATAGGATTACAGATATTCCAAGTATAGCATCCTGATGGGTCCTAACTACCCGGACAATAGCATAATAGTCACAGACTCTCATCACCTCGTGCGTACGTAGCCCCCACATATAGGAACACATAATCAATTATTTTACCTATGGGGTAAATTACCCCTCACAAGATTAGAAAGGAGACTCACCTCGCTCCGAAGACTCATAACCGGCATATTACATTCTCCCGAAGGCTTGAACCGACGCACAATGCACCAAAACTTGCCAATTAATGACAAACTAATGAGAACATGCTCAAATACTTGTTAGAAATTCAAATTACACAGATTCCCAACTCCACTTAGTGAAATGACCAAAATACCCTTGGGCCTATGTGTCCGGATTCCGAAATTTCTCGAAGACGAAGGTTACCCATGACCTTAGGAACTCAAATATATGATTTTCTCCCAATTCCATACTCAAAATCGTGGTCAAATTCGATGAAATGTAAATTCCTAGGTTTTCCACCAAAACCCCAAATTTCTATAATTTCCTTTCCTAAATCCATGTATAAACCTTGTATTTAACTCAAAGCTAGTATAAATTACTTACCTCATGACAAGTGACGAAAATGGCACCTCAAGGCTGCTCCCCATCGACTCCAATGGAAGAAAAATGGGGTTGAAATGAACTCAACCCCGAACTTAAAACATCTCACTGCCCCAGCTGCTTCCGCTTCTGCGAAAATAGTTTCGCTTCTGCGGATGTCGCTGCTGCGACTTTTGGCCGCTTCTGCGGCTTTGGGCGAAAGGAAGCTGACCGCTTCTGCGGTCTGGGGGTTATGCGGTTTCCTTGGACCTGGCCCCCTTCCACTTCTGCGTGCGTTTGACTGCATTTGCGGTCCCGCATCTATGGTCTCGCATCTGCGGTTCCGCTTCTGCGGTCCAAGAACTGCAGATGCGGTTATGAAAGAAGCAGCAAATCTCAAGCCTTTTCAAATTCCACTTTTCAATCTGTTAACCACCCGGAATTCACTCGAGGCCCCCGGGACCCCAACCAATCATACCAACCAGTCCCAAAATACATTATGGACTTGCTCGAGGACTCAAATCATAACAAACAACGCTAAAACCATGAATTACACCCCGGTTCAAGCTTTATGAACTTTGAACTTTCCAACTTCTATTTCCGATGTTTAATCCTATCAAATCACGTCCGATTGACCTCAAATTTTACACACAAATCATATTCGACATTACGGACCTACTCCAACTTTCGGAATCGGATTCCGACCCCGATATCAAAAAGTCAACCTCCAGTCAAACTTCTCAAAACCTTCAATTTTCTGTCTTTAGCCAAATGGCTTCAAAATGACCTACGGGCCTCCGAATTCACTTTCGATTGCGCTCCCAACTCCAGAATCACCATACAGAGCTATTCCCAGTCTCAAAATTCCAAACGGACATCGATAACACTAAAATGCACTTCCAACCAAACTTATGAAATTTTTTCCAAAATGCTAACTTCCACAATAGGCGCCAAAATGCTCCCGGGTCATCCAAAACCCGATCCGGGCATACGCCCAAGTCCGAAATTATCATACGAACCTGCTGGAAGCTTTAGATCTTGATTCCGAGGTTGTTTGCTCAAAAATCGAATCCTAGTTCTTTCTTTCAACCTTAAGCTTCCGAAATGAGAATTCTCTTCCCAAACCAACTCCGAACTTCCCGAAATTCAATTCCGATAACGCGTACTAGTCATAACACCTGAAATGAAGCTGCTCATGGCCTCAAACTGCTGAACGATGCGCTAGGGCTCGAAACGACCGATCGGGTCGTTACATTCTCTCCCACTTAAACATACGTTCGTCCTCGAACGTGCTGATAACTATACTGAAGTACTCTGAAGTTGATGTTTAACTTCTCATGCACATCCCCGTGCTACCACAGCTTAGCCGAGCACATTGTCTTGATAAATTCTAAAGATATCCCCTCTTATTCAAGCAAATAAGCCTTAGAGCCCCATTCCAACATCCGAAATTCTATGCCAAGCCTGATTCCAACATACGATAACCGTATCAATCACTATATGCTGTACTCAAACATAACTGCATAACTCTGCTGAATTCACACTTTGCAACACTTTACTCATAGGACCACAATAACATTTCTGTTTGAATTAATCGAAATTCCACGAATCCGATACTCCCATTGAACCTCATGACCTACATAGGTCTTACTCTAACTATTACAATACCGCCACGATGGATGAGATGCTGAAATTCATAATCATCTGCCGAGTCAACCAACTATCGAGTCTATACTTCTGACAAGAAACATTACCACATTCTAAACCAAATAATGATGTTTGCTCCATAATATACTTTATATAATCAGATTGCACTGATCCTAAATCCCAATATCTCATCTTACCCAGTACGAACTGCTCAGGCAATAAGCCACTTCGAATGCGATCACAAGTCTCATATGACGCCACAATGTGCCAATAGGCCACCAATCCGAACACAACACAAATGGAAATCAAACTCTGGAAGGAATTACCTAACCCCACACTAATACGGACTTTTTTTAGAAGATAAGAAGCGAAACACACAAAAATAGCATATAAAAAACCAGACTCGACATCACATGTTGCGGTGCACAACCCGATCCAAATAACATACCCATGGCAGTGTGCCACCCGATTCAATAACATACCCATGGTGGCGTACCACCCGATCCACACATAGATCTCACCTAAGAAGATTGCACTTTGAGCTAAATCTGCACATTACAATAAAAATATCAAATTTCGATCGCAAGCACGTTAAGTGCATAATACCATCCCTGAGAAAGCACATAGCGCTATAGGCTACAAAACTCAAGAACAACTGAGGTATGGTAAAAGATCTGAATCTCAAGAGTCATTTGCTAATAATACGACATTCCCACGCGGGTCCTCAACACATACACAATTTCTCAGGCCATCTCACAACTCACACGACACAATGTATCACTTCATGAAATATCTGACAACGAGATGACACCATGACTACTCCATAAGGAGCGCATTACTGAAATGAACGCAACTGGCCTGTCATAGAGCCTATATTCATATTTAAACCCATCCACCAACCTCAAGTCGATCCTTATCACATCAAATTAAGCCAATAACCTTTCAAAGGTCCACACTAATTTCCTTCTTCTCATAACACACAAGAACAACCGTCATAACCGGAGCAAACCTCCTCGATTCATAACCCAATAAACAAGGTGCCCTCCAGGCATAA
>MDKF010584573.1:0-26338 GCA_026770625.1 Nicotiana glauca
GTCTTCAGAATTCACTGCGGAGGCCAAGACTTGGCTCTCCATAATCTGTGCTCGCATCATGCCTTCGAAAAATGACACAGAGGTGACACCTGAGAAGGCAAGGGTGATTTTTGCACTTCTGGAGGGTATGCATGTAAATGTGGGGAAACTCATTGCCGATGAGATAGCAGAGATGGTGGCAGAGCGAACCAAGAGCTTGTTCTTTCCATCATTGATCACCCATCTATGCTATGAAGCTGGGGTACAACCTAAGCCTACAGAAAAGGAAAAGCAACCAGAAAAGCTCATCCATTCCTTACTAAGGTCAAGAGCAGGAGCCGCACCAAAGAAGAGACAAATTGATGTAGCATCTCCCAGCTTTGGCCAGTTCACAGAAACGGAGATTCAGAAGCTCCTGCAGATGCCTCTAGTAATTCCACAGCCATCACTCCACTTGAGGAGGGACCTCTCACTCTCAGGTACATCTCTCGACAGGTTTATGGTTTGGACACTCAGGTACGACAGCTTGTAGCTGGTCTTCCATCTGGACCATCCGGAGAGAGCACCTCTGCAGGTCCATCTGGCTCAGGAAAGCTCCCCACATTGTCCGACCTTGCTAAGGAGCAACAGAACATCGAAGTCAAGCTGGGGAAAATTGAAAGAAGGCAGCGGAAGCATAGAGAGCATGAGAGGATGAAGAGCAAGTTCCTCAACAAGATCATGAGCACGTTGCAAAAGTTCTGTGGACCGGATGAGACCGAGGATGATGACTTTGAGCTTGAGCCTCCCAGTTCCTCCAGTGGAGAGTGACACCATTCAGGGAGCACCTCCTTCATTTTGGCTTGAATTGCATAATTGCATTGGGGACATTGCAATATTTTCGGTTGGGGATGGCTCTTAGATATATGATTATCATGTGTGGAATTTGTAGTTGTAGTTTTTGTGGAACATGAAGTGGTTGTTTTTGGATGATTGTGGACTTGAACTTGTGTAGATTGATAATGTTAGTATGTTATTAGTAAATCCTTGTTAGTTACTATTTTTCTTGTTGATTATCTTCTTCTTAGTAGCTTCTTTTATTTTAGTTACCTTTGTAGTAGTTTTCTTTTCTTTTATTTTCATTTTCTTAAATAGAATTTCCTTGGGTTTTCTTCATGCTACGGTTCTTTCCCAAGGAACACTTTTGAAGTGAACCGGGTGACTCTTCCCGATGATGGATAGATTGACAACTTTCTTAAGGGAAATAGTCTTGTTTTGCTAGGATGAGGCTTTTGGATTTTTTTGTTCTAATAATATTAGTCTCTTGTGTGTAAGTTATGAATTGAGAATACCCCTCCAAAAATTTGGTTTGAATTTAAACAAGTTGCATGGTGCAAATTTGATCTTGTGATACAATTTTGGCTCTTTTAGTGACTCTTTTTGCTCACTAGTTTGATATTGCTCTTGAAGCTTTTATTAGAAAATAAAATTGATCCATCTTGATTAGTTCATGTGCCATGTGTGTTAGTGGTTGTTCAAATAAATCTTGTGTTTACTTCTATCATCTAGAACTTGCCCGGTTGGTTTTTCATGCTAATGATACTATGTTTGGTTGGAGGAATGATCTTAGGCATTCTTTGCTTTGATTTGTAAAACATTCTTTAGCCTTTCAAGCCTACCTTTGTGCAAATAATATCACTAGTGCCCAATTTGAGCCTTTAAACCTTTCTTTGGCCAACTCATTACAAACCTTTCCCCGTTTGAAAAATAATTCCCTCTTTTGAACCCGTCCCTCTTTGAACATTGAGAATGAGGCTAAAATCCTAAGTTGGGGGTGAGATCGAAAAGTGGCAAGGTTGTATGTTGAGTTTAGGACCTCATGCCTAAAGCGTTTGTTTAAACTATTCAAGCTCCAAAAAGAAAAAGAAAAAAAAAAGAGAAAGAAAATATGTGTATAAATTATGGAGTCTTGAAGAGGTGTGAGGTGGTCTTATATTGGGAACTAGATGAAAATGAGGCTAGGGGGGTTTGAAAAGAAGCAAAGTGCAAAACAATAAAAAATAAAAATAAAAAATGTGTGAGTAGCGTTCAAGGAGGGTGAAGTTACTTGTACCCAAATGTCCATCCAACCCGACCCTAAGCCTACATTACAAGCTCAAAAAGTCCTTATGAGACCTCCAACCGATCATTTTTGAATAAGCGATGAATTAAAATAAGGGCAAGCCTATGGTATGAAATGTTGCAACACTTCAAGTTCTTTGTGAGAGTGAGTGTTCTTGAAAAATTTGTCCCTTGTGTTGTATTGTAAATATTGTGAGTTTTGGGACTTTCTCTTTTTGTTAGGGCACATGAATTAGGAAAGATTGGTGAAATTGAGTAAAGTGAGTATTTTTAGCGAACTAGTGCTTTTGAGTCACTTCTTGAGGCTTATGTTGATCACTTGATTACTTTTGAAATCCTTTGCACATTTTTGAAGTTGTTTTTCTTTATGAGGGAGTTATTCGGAAAAGATGTGCATACTTGAGCCTAATTGTTAGTACCAACCAAATCCATTAGTATGGTGTTTAAATTGGAGAATGTGTTATGAAAGTAATGGCAATACTACTTGTGTTTGAAATGGTGAATCCTCATTGAAGTTTTGGTTTTGATTTGCTTGAGGACAAGCAAAAGCTTTAAGTTGGAGGTGTTGATAAGTGGTGATTTTACAATTCATTTTAGCCTCTTTTCCTTAGCTTTTATGTCGTTTTATGTATACAATGAGGTTGTTTATAGTGGTTATTGTGAGATTTTCAGGTACATGATGCTATGAGGTGGTTTGAAGTGGTTTGAATGGAATTGAAGTGGAAAAATGACTGCTGGGCAAAAACTCTACGCGATCGCGGGTTTGTTCACGCGATCGCAGAAGTTCAGACATTAACTCCACGCGATCGCAGAAGTATGCACGCGATCGCAGAGCTTGAACAAGTAAACCTACACGATCTCAAGTAGATTCACGCGATCGCAGAAGCTTCAACAGCCACTCTACGCGATCGCAGGCGAAGACACGCAATCGCGATGCTTTGTATCTGGGCCAGTTCTGGGCAATTTCGACATTTCACATTCTTTCACCCCAAATCATTTTTATACTCGTCCAAGCAGACATTTTGAACATCTTTGGCTTATTTTCAGTCCCCATAGACTATAGAGAATATTTGTTGAAGCTAGGGTTTTGCACACACACTTGGGTCTTGAAGATTGAAGCTTGTGGTTAAGATTTTCTTACCCACTTATGTTTATTTCTTCATCTCCTTGCTTTGTATTGAATATTTAAGTGTGTAGTATTTATTTTCAACACTTGAATCTTGTTTAAGGGAATATTCATATTTAAAGTGTGGATTAAATACCTTGTTGTGCTTATGTATTGAATGATTTTTATATATTTATGAAGTGAGTTATTGTTACTTTAATTATTCTTGTTCTTTAATGTTTCCAAAGGGAATAGCTAACCCTAGGACTCGCCTATTAACTCCGAATTAATTTTGAGAAAAATAGTTTGGGGTTGGGAAAGATTAATTAACAAGAACTTGAGGCGTTAACCCTCATTTTATAGATTCTACCTAGGGATAGGATTGAACTACTTGTAGCCTATCGGGTGTGCTTAATCTTCTAATTGTGATTAGGGATAATTCAATTAGGAAGTCTTGTTAGTCTTCGGAAGAAGCTAATTAAGAATTATTATCTGTGGCTAATTAACATAAACTCGCTCATATTTGTGAAATCATGAAATATATTGGATCGTTACTTGAGTGTAATTCCCGATGCATTCATACTTGTAGCCATTGATCATTTTACTTGCTTTCTAGGTTAGTTTACATTTCCGCATTTACATAGAAAAACCTTTTCAAACCCAAATTCTTATTGTTTGGCATTGCGCGACTAGTGATAATTTTCTCACATTCCTAACCGGCTATACATTGTTCTCTGTGGGATTCGACCCCGACTCATAGTTGGGTAAATTATATTGCTGCGACCGTATCTATTGCTTTTTAGCAGTGGATTTGGACGTCACCAATATGCCCGATCTAAATCTCCGAGGGTAACCCTTTAGGAAATCTACACTAGGACCTTTGATCTCTCGGAAGAGATAAAGTAGGAAAAGGCGGACGAATATGATGCCATGTTCCCTTTGTCCGATGCCGAAGATAGTGAGGAAGGGTCAGATGGGCCACAGTCCCCGAGGGTGACGTACACTTGGCCTTTTTGTTTTTTATTCTTTGTACATGGCTCTTAGAGAGAATTTGCAAATGTAGCCTTACATTGTTTCATATATGCAAAAAGAAAGAAACCTTTCGGTTTCCTCCTCCTATGAATTTCCATTTGCTTGAGTATGTCTTTCTTTGTTTTGAATTTATACGTCCGTCGATGATTGGCGAGACGATTTGGATTTTGTGTAGAAACCCTCGAGTTCACAATTTGGCCCAGAGGCTTTTTAGGCTAGCCCGTAGGCTCTTACCCAGGGGGTTGGTACGACCTTCAATATAGGCTGACACTTGGGATTTTACGCATTTGCCCTTAGGCAGTTTTGTTTACCGTGAAAATGGTAATAACAATTAAATTTGACTATAGGGCTCTAAAAATAAGTGATCTATTTTTATGTTAGTTGTTAAAAGTTGATGCTATGTGTGAGACATAGAAATGAGATAAGAATTAGGAATAAGGTGATAACCAAACTAATACGTTAACAATCGCGTTCGGGGGCCTCGAGGTCAATTTTGGTGCTCGGTTGGGAGCTATTGAAGGTCGTTAAGGAGTGACTAACAGTTATAATTAAATCAACGAAGGCTCTTTATGGCCAATGATCAGCAATAAATGAAGAAAAATAATGAAGACAATAAATAGAAGCAATAATATCAAGAGAATGTGTTAGAGAGCACAGAGAATGTTCTTGTGCATTTAGTATGGAGCAACAAATGTTTACAAAATGACAAGTATCCATGTTATATATGAGGGGAATCCCAACATAGTACAAAATACATTAATTACAAAGATATGGAGATGGGAAACCCAGATGACGCCCTGATTTGGGTTCACAGTAGTGCACTAAACTTTGTCAGCCCTAGCCGCGAGACTTGGGAACGCCCCCATTTCTACCATTACCGTGAGCATTACTGCCCCGACGTCGAGTGTCGAACACCCTCAAGGGAGGAGACTCGGCCGTAGCCTCGATCCTTCGAAGTGATCTTTCGAAGTACCTTAATGACGAGAAATTAAACATCCGATTTCACCGTATACAGATTAGTCCCTGCAAATCTAGGAGTATAACGATAAGAAATGACCTTGATAACCAGCTTACCGAACTCCCTGTGATGATGTCATATTGGTGATGTAATCATACTTATTACATAGACCTTTATGACAAGCAATACACCTGGTCGGTCCATTCTTCAAAAGTGCATTGATTGTGCCTGCATATACGTCTTCCAAGGACATTTATAGAGTAGTTGGTTACATTTCCCATAGAGTATTGATTGGGCTTGCAGGCTACGCTCCTTTTTTCTATAAATGAGGGTTTTCTGTAGAACCCTTTACCATTCCTTAGATCAAGCATGGATTGGACCGATAAACTCCAGTCATCGGGACCCTTACTTCGAGATGAATAAAAGTAATGTTTCAAGCCTTGAGAATGAGATTTATCATTTATACCCCACATTAATCTTTGAGGGGAAATTTGCTTGGAGGCCCGAGTATAGAGATGCCTTTAAGCTTTCGAGAGCAGCCTTTGAGTGGGGGTTCGTTCAAACCCAGGCCACCTTGAAACATTGTTTGAACTTAGAGTAGATAGCCTTAAGACTTTGTATATAGATCCCGGATAAGGATTTACCCGTCTTCAGATGGTACCCTGAGGCCAAGCCCATACGGGTGGAATTTAAGTGCTTATTTACTTCGTGAGAGAAGCCTTTGAGATTGGGTACTATCTTGAGTTTTGTAATGATTCCAATAGAGTCTTGGAGCCTAAATTCTTTTTTATGTAGGTCCTTAAGGTCGGGTACCACCTCGGGACTTGCAATGATGTTGTTGGCTTTTTAGGGCTTAACTTTCCTTTGATGGATATCCTCGAGGTTCGGTACCACCTCGGGACTTGTGACGATGATGTTGGCTTCTTAGGGTTTAACTTCCCTTTGATAGAGGTCCTCAAGGTTGGGTACCACCTCGGGACTTTCAACGATGTTGTTGGCTGCTTAGGGCTTAACTTCCCTTTAATGGAGGTCCTCGCGGTCGGCTACTACCTCAGGACTTGTGATGATGTTTTTGGCTTCTTAGGGCTTAACTTCCCTCTGATGGTGGTCCTCGAGGTCGGATACCACCTCGGGACTTGCGATGATACCGTTGGCTTCTTTGGGCTTAACTTCCATTTGATGGAGGTCCTCGAGGTCGAGTACAATCTCTAGACTTCTTATGATATTGTTGGCTTCTTAGGGCTTAATTTCTCTTTAATAGAGGTCCTCGAGGTCGGGTACCACTTCGGGACTTAAAGCGGTACGGGAATTTCCCTTCCCAAAACATTATGTGGAGTCGCCTAATGTACGATATTATTGCAAGGCTATCAAGGCGACTCTGCCAGCGT
Organism: Nicotiana glauca; assembly: GCA_026770625.1. Classification (NCBI taxonomy): domain Eukaryota; kingdom Viridiplantae; phylum Streptophyta; class Magnoliopsida; order Solanales; family Solanaceae; genus Nicotiana; species Nicotiana glauca. The sequence goes on from MDKF010584573.1 coordinate 6,563, forward strand.
AGCTTCCCCAAGTGATATCGATCAGTATTTTTAATCGGCCTTTGAGGCAGGTGTATCATTGTTGTTTTTTTCATGTATAGGGTTGTTTCTGCTTTTTTGGAGATCCCACCATTCTAAGTAGTTTCCCTTCTACGTTAAACCATACATTATTTCAGTATTAATGCACTTGCGTAATTTTCTACTTTAGTTCTCTGATTTTTCCATAGCCATGATTGCTACATCGGGTTCTGTCCGGCATAGAGGGGAGAGCTCCGCCTCTGATATTTGGGACCAACGAGAGCATACCTTGAAAATTAATTCTTTGATAGGACAAGAACATCTTGTGTTAGTGAGAAACGATTGCGGAAGGGGGGAAAAGGTTGTGTTAGAGATACTTTCCCCAGATGAGGGCATCACGGATAGTGCTGATGGATTTTTGAACTTGTACATGCATCTTTTCACACTGGGTCACCTTGATTGGGTTGTGCTCGACTTTTGTTTAAAGTATCAAGTTACCTTGGCGCAGATCCACCCATCATTTTGGCGAATAATGTTGATGATGAGATTTTACGGAGAAGGCGGGGATTGAACTTACACTCAGTTACCTTATCAGGTTATACCGCCCCTTTTACCATTGGGGTCTGCTAACCTTGTGATGCCGGTCGACCACGCCCTTTGTTGTTGATAATTAGAAAGATAGAGATCGGGAGTGGATGAGTCGATTCTGAGTATGTACTGCTGACATTATCCCCGTGGAGCTTATGCCATTCCCTGAGGAACGTAATTATACGTGTAAGTGGTACATTCCGTGACTTCTCAGTTTTGTTTATAGCGAAGGCTGGTTTCGTAAACGTTCCTTCTTTTCTTTTTCTACAGTGGTTTCATGGGTGCCAGGCCATATTCCTAACCTGCCAGATTAGGTTTGGAAGTTGGCGACCCACTAGACTTGTGATGAGTGCACGTGGCAAGCTTTGTCCCGGGGCAGATGGGAAGCAAAACATCATGGTGCGTGTTGTGCAATTTTTTCCTTTCCATTCCATTATTTGGAAAGGTACTTTCCCTTTCTACGTATTAATTTTAATGTTGTATGAATCGGAGAACCTTCCAAGGTGAGGCTGTGCCCCTTTGGAGAGGGGGAAAGGTCACTAGCTTTCGAGCTAAAGAATGGCAATAATAAGCGAGAGATGCCTTTACATGGCGATGGTGCTCAAAGCAAGGAGAAAATGGCTCGGGTCTCTAGAGTGAGAGCATTGTCTGAGCCTGTCGTGCCCATGGTTCTTTGTTTTGGAAAGGTGGTTTCTCCGTTGTTGTCACCTTCTTTTTCTGTCGAAAGCACTTCGAGGGATATAAGAAAACCGGGGTTGCATCTACCAAGCGACCGTGCCTCGACCATAGTCAACTCTTTCAGAGCTGAGAGAGCTAGGTTAGAAGATGTGTGCTCGGCCTTCAAGGAAGCCCAGCGGCTTTTCTTTGATGTCAGTTTTGGCATAGGCCTTTTTAGTTTCGCGTCTTTCTTTCCTTATTGGGTTTTCTTTTGCAAGCCTTCGACAAGCTTAAATCCAGGCTGCTTCATCATGAAGCCAGGCTACGAAAATCTTTGGACGAGGAGAGATCCCTTAGGCCCCTTTGCAATGAAAAGGAAGTAGAGTTGGCGCGCTTGAGGTATAAGGTGAGCCGAAGCTAGAATTCTAAGAGTTACTTGAAGGAACATGTAGTTTTCTGTCCTGGATGACTGTGCGTTCAGCCTTCTAGCTTCCGAGTCTAAAGTTTCATTTATCTCAGTTGTGAAAAAAGACAGAGGCCCTGGAGCACCTTCGGGATATGCTCGTCGCAAGTTTCGAAGAAAGATCCTCGAGGAGATCTGTGATGGGGGTCTTTTCCTCTCGGAAGAGTTGGAGCAAGTTAGGGCGAACGAGCGTGATGCTCGATTATTTCTGTCTAACATCAAAAAAAGCAAAGTGAGGCTGATAGGCCGTAACTCCTAGGGGGCGTAGATTTTGCCATATGTATAGCATTTTCAAAGCATGTTTGTAGATAGAGATTGCGCTTTTTTGTATATGTGTACAAAAGAAAACCTTGCAGCTTTACTTTTTCTCTATCTCTTTCTGTCTCAAATTTGGCAAGGTGAACTGGTCTTTGAGTTGATAGGAACCCTTAGATTTGCAATATGGCCCTGAGGCTCATTAGGCTAGCCTGTAGGCTTTTATGTACTTCGCCGATACGAGCCTTTAGCATAGGCTATCATTTGAGCTCTTATGCTTTTGTTTTTAGTCATGTTTTGGTCAACTATCTTGGGTTTGCTCTCCGAGTCGGGCTTCGACTTGAGCTCATTGACCCTCAATTTTTTTTTATTTGTAGAGTCTGGCGACAATGGCTCTTATGGGTTGGCTCGAAGCGGCCTTTTTGTCTAAGATGGCATTTAAGCTCTTACGTTATTGCTCTTGGGCATTTTTTAGTTAACTGTTTTGGGTTCAGTCTCTAAATTAGGTCTCGACTCAAGCTCATTCGACCCTCAAGTTTTTTTTGGTTTGTGTGGGCAGGCAACAATGGCTATTATGCCTTGGGTTGAAGAGGCCTTTAATATGGGCTGGTGCCAATGGCTTTTATGCCTTAGGTCCAAGCGACCTTTTACGTGGGCTGGAGATAATGGCTCTTTGGCCTTAGGTCGAAGTGAACTTTTATGTGGGTTGGCGACAATGGCTCTTACGCTTGGGTCGAAGCGACCTTTTATTGGCTTTATTTTTCCCTCTTTAAGGACATTTTTGAAATATTTTTTGCCTGACTCTTCGACGGTTCGATAAAAACCTTGATTACGAGTCGTTATATGGCAATTATCAAGCACATCGGGAGGTTTGGCTCAAAGGCTAAGTATCTCGAAGACTGTGATTTGGAGCTAACATGGTCGAAGCTCTTTTGCCTATGTCAAGGGTAGCCTATTTAACCGTTTCTTTTTGAAGTAGATTCGAAGTAATTGAAGGTCTGTGATTTTTAAGTGACGGTTGGGCGTCCTCGAGTCAGGTTAGTTTTGTTGGTACAACCTTAAGAATGTAGTTATTTGTGCTTGGACTGAGGAATTTTTTATCCCGAGGGAAGTAGTTTCGGTGTCTATATTAAGGGTATGTCTTTTAGGAGTCTTACAAATTTGATATATAGCCAAAATTTTGAGATCAGGTTTATGACTTTAGTAAGGTCTTACAAAATTTTCATGCATTTGAGGTGTTACAATTTTTAGATACTTTGTACAAGTATGGTTCATGCCTTGCTTGAGGTCTTACAGATATTGTTGCTGCCTTATGTAAGTCTTACGACACCGAGTTTGCCTGCTTGGGGTCTTATGGCCTCGGGTTATTTAATGAATGGTAATTGGCGACATTCCCTGAGTCATCGTGGGTATCCTGGCTCGAGAGTCGTTACTCGTAAACTTGGTATAACCTCATTGAGGGCTTACGATTTTAAAGATTCTGACCCTGAGGTCGTGCACTTTTTGAGGTTTTGACACCAGTCTCCGAGTATTCGAGACACTTTCGACTTTGGAGATGTTTCCTGATTTTGCCTCATTGAGGGCTTCTAAGTTTGGAGTTCCAATCTAGGGATTGCTATGGTGTTGAATTGTTGACACTTATGCTTTTTTTAATCGGGCTTAACCGAAGATGTAGTTTGATTACCCTTTGGCTCCTTTGCGGGTGGAGGTATTGGTGCCGGTGCCACATCGGGCACTGTAAACATTTTTCTTGCTGCATGTTGTTCCCCGTAGATTGTTTTAATCTCATCCTTTGTCGGGAGTTTCATCATTTGGTGGAGGGTGGATGGTACTGTTCTCATGCAGTGTATCCACGGCCTCCCGAACAAAGCGTTGTACCTCATGTCGCCTTCGATGATATGGAATTTGACATTTTCGGTCATGCTGGCCACGTTGACTGAGAGGTGATTTTTCCTTTTGTTGTTCCACTCGCCATGTTGAATCCTTTGAGGACTCGTGTTGTGGGAACGATTTGGTCAAGCAGTCCGAGCTGCTCTATTATCCTCGACCGGATAATGTTGGCTGAGCTACCTGGATCCACGACATTTTATTTGAAATGTATTTCCAAGGAAAGAGATTACCGGTGCGTCATTATGAGGTTGAGACAAGGTCTCGGTGTCCTCTTCGCTGAATGTGAGGGCATCTTCGAGTATGTATCGCCGGGTTTGTTTTTCTCTTGTGATAGATGTTTTTGTCCTTCTCATCACGAGTTCCTGTGGGGCATCGATGCCTCCCAAGATCATGTGGATGACATTTTGCGTCTCATTCGTTTCTTTTTTCTTGGCCGCCTCTCATTCCTGGAACTGATTTTTGGCCCGGTCGGTCAAGAATTCTCCTTGGTGACCTTTATTAAGTAGTCTGGCTACTTCTTCTCAAAGCTGGTGGCAATCCTCTATCTTGTGTCTGTGTGTTGTGATATTCACATACTAAGTTATAATTCTTTGTAAAGGATTCGATTGTACCGGTCTGTGCCATCTGGCATCTATGATTTTACTGATGGCGAACATGATGTCGGATACGCGACGCTGAAGTTGTATTATGATAGGCAAGGTTCCTCTGCTTCGGTGTATGGCTGGTATCTTTCTTTGTTTGGCATTGGCTCCTTCGCCAGAAGCTTGTTGGGATATATCAAGCCCGGGGGGCTTCTAGTTGGTAGTCCTTGACCCTCTTTTTGATTGATATCGGTTGTGAACGTCCGACCAGGTCATGGCGAGATATTCAACAAGATTCTTCTTCAGCTGCTTCGAAGCCACCGAGCTTCATTCATTCAGACCCTGAGTGTAGGCCTGCACTGCCCAGTCATTGGATACTGGCGGTAGTTCCATTCGTTCCATTTGAAAGTGAGACACAAATTCTCGTAGCATCTCGTTCGCTCTATGCTTGATTTTGAAGATGTCAGATTTCCTTGTGGCCTTGATGGCCCCGGCATGCGCCTTTATGAAGGAATATGCTAGCATGGAAAATGAGTCTATAGAGTTTGAGGCCAGGTTATGATACCACATCATTTTCCCCTTTAGAAAGTGTTTCTCGGAACTTTTTTAGCAAGCTAGAGTCGATCTCATCGTCCCTCAGGTCATTGCCCTTTACTGCACAAGTGTAAGCGGTAACATGCTCATTTGGGGCCGAGTTACCATTATATTTCAGGAGATGTGTCATTCTAAACTTCTTGGGAATGGGTTTCGGGGCCGTTTCCTACGGGAAAGGGCTTCTGTACGAATTTCTTTGAGTCCACACCTTTCAAGATTAGGGGCACTCCTGGAATTTGGTCGACCCTGGAGTTGTAAGTCTTGACCTTCTTATCATTGTTTTCTATCATTTTCTTGCCCGATTCCTTCTGGTGAGGTCCTCGAGCACCTTTACGACGACGGGATCAACTATCGACACATTATTGATCGATCTCTCTGGTACCTACTTGGATGGGGGAGCTGTCCCCGGTGCTACCGTGCTAGGATTTTTCGGATGACTTTGCAGCTGCGCAATATCTAGATGTTGTGCCTGCAACATTCCAAAAATAACATGAAGGATAACCTCTTGTTCTTCCCTAGTTGGGGTTTTCTGAGCTTCTTATTGATCTCCTTGGTGTACCCTCATGTTGGTGTGTGAGATTATATCGACCTATTGAGTGTCACGTGAAACTAGGTCCACTGGAATCGGTCCTGGTGCATTCTCAAGGTTTCGTGGTGGTACACCAACATCTGGAGCAGCCACACCATTCTCACTGTAGTTCTCAAGATTGTAGTTTTCACCTACATTTACTGAGGTAGGCATTTCGACCTGAAATTGAAGATCATGGACAAGAAAAGGGGTGAAAGATAACTTGTGTTGTGTAATGAAACATGAAAGAAAATAATAAATATTTTCTTAGCCCCACGGTGGGTGCCAAACTGTTTACTGTGAAAATGGTAATAACAATTAAATTTGATTATGAGACTCTAAATATACGTGATATATTTTTATGTTAGTTGTTAAACGGTTGATGCTATGTGTGAGACAGAAACTAGATAAGAGTTAGGAATAAGGTGATAACCAAAATGATAGGTTAACAATCGGAGCCTCGAGCTTGTTGATTCGAGGGCCTCGAGGTCGATTTCAGTGCTCGGCTGGGATCTATCAAAGGCAATTGAAGAGCGACTAATAGTTATAATAAAATCAACGAAGACTCTTTATATCCAATGGTAAGCAATAAATGAAGAACAATAATGAAGATAATAAATGGAAGCAATAATATCAAGAGAATGTGTTAGAGAGCAAAGAGAATGTTCTTGCGTATTTAGTATGGAGCAACAGATGTTTACAAAATGACAAGGATCCCCTTTATATATGAGGGGAATCCCAACATAGTACAAAATACATTAATTACAAAGATATGGAGAGGGGACAGCTAGATGACGCCCAGATTCGAGTTTAGAGTAGTCCACTAGACTTTGTCAGCCCTAGCTGTGTGCCTTGGGAACTCCTTATTTCTACCATTACCATGATCATTATTTCCCCGAGGTCAAGTGTCGACGACCCTCGAGGGAGGAGACTCGGCCATAGCCTCGAACCTTCGAGGTGATCTTTTGAAGTGCCTTAATGACGAGAAATTGGACCCTCTGATTTCATCATATACAATTTTTTAATTAACTATTTTGGGATCAGTCTTCGAGTCAGATTTTGGCTCGTGCTTAGTGACCCTTATGTTTTTGAATTTTAGGCAGGGCCTTAGGCTCTTGCATGTTGGGTGGGTACGACCTCTAATATAGGCTGGCGATAATGGCTCTTACGCGTTGGGTTGGTACGACCTCTAATATGGGTTGGCGACAGTAGCTCTTACGTGTTGGGTCGATACGACCTTTAGTTTTAAGCTGGCGACAATGGCTCTTATGCATAGGGTCAGCACGACCTCTAATATGGGCTGGCTACCGTGGCTCTTACGTGTTAGGTCGGTACAACCTCTAATATGGGCTGACAATAGTGGCTCTAGTGAGTTTGGTTGATACGACCTTTAATATAAGCTTTATTTTTCCCTCATCAAAGATTTTTCAAGTTTTTTTGTTCCCAAACTCTTTGACGGTTCGATAAGAACCTCGATTGTGAGTCGTTATACAGTGATAGATGAGCACCTCGGCAATTTTCGTTTGATGGCTGAATGGTTTTGAAACCTGTAGTTTCGAGTTTTATGATCGAAGCTCTTCTTCTTAAGCCGAGATTATCATGATTAACCGGTTCTTTTCGAATTTTTTTCGAAGTAATTGAAGGCCTAAGATTTTATAGCGACGGTCGAACGTCCCGGAGTTGTGTTAGTTGTGCTGGTACAGCCTTGTGACCGTAGTCATTGTATTTGGCCGAGCCTTTTAGTTCCCGAGTGAAGTATTTTTGGCGTTTATATTAAGGGTATTCCTTTTTAGGGGTCTTACAAATTCGAATATATAGCCTTAAATTTAAGATGGGGATTATCCCTTTTGTAAGGTCTTATAAATTTTAACATGCCTTGCTTGTGGTCTTACAGATTTGGTTACTTGGTACAAGTATGATTCATGCCTTGCTTGAGGTCTTACAGGTTTGGTATTGCCTTATGAAGGTCTTATAAGCTCAGGGTTGCCAGCATAGGGTCTTAGAGCCTCGACTTTTTGACGAATCGACGGGGTGACAATCAGCGACAGTCCCTGCGACATCGAAGGTCTTTTGGCTCTGCAGCCATTTTTTATAAACTTGGTGCTGCCTCATTGAGGGCTTACGAGTTCGAAGTTTCTAACCCAGAGATCAAGTTTTTGACGCCAGTCCCCGAGAGTTCAGGAAATGTTTAACAGACCTTTTTCAAGTGCAAAGCATTTTGATGGAGGAAAAAATATTCTTTGATTACTTGGCACAAGTATACATGTTTTCGTTGTCAAGGGCTCGGTTATTATATGTGGACACGGTTCGTTCGATCGTTTGTCCTAATACATCATTTTCCTATCGAGACTCTTTTTAGCACGTCTTGGCTTCTTCGAGGAGGCGGCCTCCCCGGGGGATGCCCCCTGTATTTGAGGTTGATTGAACAGAAGCCTTGGATACTTGTTGATTTCTCCTTAGGTATCATATAGATTTTGCCTCGTCAAAAACTTTGCGGGTAAAATCTTTCTTGGGATAAAACCCGATCAAAGAAAAAGAGTGCAACATATGCTTTGAAACCTAAGGTCTTCGAGTTGTGCAGTGCTTTGACTATTTTGATCGGACACCTATACAAAGGTTAGTGTCAAATGTGAATAAAAGGGGAGACGGCTATACCTTGGTGGTGATGACGCTTCAAGCCTCGATATGCTTCAAATGTTTGCTTCGGGGATGCGGTGCAATTCTTTTATTGTTTTATTTGTATGTAGCCGAAAATGTGTCTCCTGATTTCTACTTCACTATTTTCTTATTCTTTGGCTCCTTCGATGCCGAAGGCGCCGGTGCCACGTCGTGCACCGCAAACATCTCCCTTGCTGCATGTTGTTCCCTATACACGGTTTTTATTCCGTCCTTCAGCGAAAACTTCATCATTTGATGAAGAGTGGATGGTACTGCTCTCATGTACTATATCCATGGTCTTCCAAGCAAGGTATTGTACCTCATGTCTCCTTCGATGACATGAAACTTGACATTTTGGGTTGTGCCAGCCACGTTGACTAGGAGGGTGATTTTCTCTTTTCTTGTTTCGCTTGCCATGTTGAACTCGTTCAGGACTCGAGTGGTGGGCACGATCTGGTCGAGCAGTCCGAGATGCTCCATCATTCTCGACTTGATAATTTTGGCCGAGCTACCTCGATCCATAAGCACACGCTTAATTTGAAAAGCATTTACAAGAAAAGAAATTACCAAGGCATCGTTATGAGGCTGAGACAGATCCTCGATGTCCTTGTCGCTAAATGTGAGAGCATCATCATGTATGTAACCCCGAGTTCGCTTCTCCCTGGTGATGGATATTTTGTTGTTCTGACAGTGGGTTCCTGTAGGATGTTGATTCCCCTAATGATCATATGAATGACATGTTGCAGCTCATTTGTTTCAATTTTCCTATTTGCTTCTCTTTCTCGAAACTGGTTTTTGGCTCGGTTGCTAAGGAACTCTCGGAGGTGCCCTTTGTTGAGTAGTCGGGCTACTTCATCTCGGGGTTGTCTGCATTCTTTGGCCCTATGACAGTGATTGCCATGGAATTCGCACACTAAGTTGGGGTTTCTCTGCGACGGATATGATAGCATGGGTCTTGGCCACCTAGTGTCTTTGATTTTATCGATGGTAGATACGATGTCCAAAATGTCAACATTGAATTTGTATTCAGATAAGCGGGGTGCCTCCCTCGGTCCTGTATGCCTGTTGAATCCAGCTCTACTTACAAGTCCCCGAGGATTCTGACCTCGATCCATCCTTCAAACATTTTGACGTATGTTACGCCTTGGGGCATTTCTTCTGTCTTCGGTGTATAGTTGGTATCTTTCCATATTTAGTTTTGGATCATTTTCTAGGAGCATGCTAAAATATACTGAGCCCAGGGGGGCTCCTAGTTGGTCGTCCTCAACCCTAATCTTTGATTGTTATAAATTATGGACATCCGACCAACTCACGGCAGGATATTCAACCAATTTCTGCTTCAGTTGCTTCGAAGCCACTGAGCTTTGTTCGTTTAAACCTTGGGTGAAGACCTGCACTTCCCAGTCATTGGAGACTGGTGGTACTTCCATTCGTTCCATTTGAAAGCGAGATACGAACTCCGGTAGCATCTCGTTCTCTCTTTGTTTGATTTTAAAGATGCTGAATTTCCTTGTAGCCACCTTAATGATACTGGTGTGTTCCTTTATGAAAGAATTAACCAGCATGGAAAGTGAGTCTATTGAGTTTAGGGCTAGGTTGTGATACCACATCATGGCCCCTTATAAAAGTGTTTCTCCGAACGTTTTTAGCAGGACGGATTTGATCTCGTTGTCCTTCAGGTTGTTGCCCTTTACCGCACAAGTGTAGGCAGCGACGTGCTCGTTGGGGTCCGAGGTTCCTTTGTACTTCGGATAATTGGGCATTCTGAATTTCTTTGGGATGGGCTGTGGAGGTATTTTGAGGGAATGGCTTTTGCAAGAACTTCTTTGATTCTACACCCTTCAGGATCGAGGGTTCGCCCGGAATCTGATCGACCCTTGAGTTGTAGGTCTCTACAAATTTATCGTTGTCTTTTATCATCTTTTCGCGCAACTCAATTTTCTGTGTGAGGTCCTCGGGCATCTTCATAATAGTGGGGTCGGCTACTAACCCATTGTTTCTCGACCTTTCAGGTAGTTGTTCAGTCAGAGGGTCGTTTCCATGGTCAATGTACTTGGGGTTTTTTGGGGGCTTTGTAATTGAGCAATTTCCAGTTGTTGTGCCTGCAACATTTCAAAAATAATGTGAAGTCTAACCTCTTGTTCCTCCCGAGCTGGGTTTTTCTGAGCTTCTTGTTGGTCTCCTTGGCGTACACTCCTGTTGGTGTGGGAGCTTATATTGACATGCTGGGCATCGCGTGAGACCACATCCGCAGGGATTGGCTCTGGTGCATCCTCAGGGTTTTATCGGTTTCCACCAATACCGGAACAACTACACCATTCTCTTCATGGTCCTCAAGACCATTTTTTGATATGTATTCACTGAGTTAGACATTTTGACCTGAAATCAAAGAATCTTGGACAAGAAAAAGTGTGAAATATAACTTGCGTTATATAGTAAACCTATAAGAAAAACAATCACTATTATTTTTAGCCCCACGGTGGGCGCCAAACTATTTACCTTGAAAATGGTAATTATAATTAGATTTGATTTTGTTGTTCAAAAAATACGTGATCTATTTTTACGCTAGTTTTTGGCAATAGATACGAAGTGTGAGACTAGAAAATAAGGTAAGACTCAAAAGCAATATGTTTAAGCTAACCGAGTGGCTGAGAATCGAGGCCTCGAGCCAGGTTACACGAGGCCTCGAGGTCGAGCTCGATATTAGGCTATGGACAGCCAATGAAGGACTAATAGTTTTGATACCTTTGATGAAGGCTCTTTATGGTCAATAATGAGCAATAAATGAAGAACAATTAATAGAACACAATAAATGTAACCAATAAATGTAAAATAATAAAATCAAGGGAGACTGCATTTAAATTAGATAGCAGTGAATTTTCTTTTTCTTGTATTGAATGTCGTGTATTGTGTATTTTTTACAAAATGACAATGGTCCCCTTTATATATAAGGTGGAGTCCCAACATAGTACAAAATGCATTTATTACAAAGATATGAGGTTGGTACAGCCATTAAATGCCATGTTAAGGGCTTCAACTAGCCTAATAGACTTGGTCAGCTTTAATCACGTGCCTTGGGAACTTCCCGTTTGTCCATTATAGCCTTTGATTTGCACTACCTCGAGGTCGATCATTAGGAACTCTCGGGGTCGATCCTCGAGCTAGTCCTCGAGCCTTCAAGGGGCGATCTCATGAAGCGCCGTAATGATCATAAAATCATACCCTCTAGTTTTTACCGTATACACCAATTCCCTAGTAGTGTTCATGCACCTAATGAATAGTGTATTCCATCCATATCTAGATAGTTCGTCATCATATTCATTGACGACATCTTGGTGTATTCCCACAGCCAGGAAGACCATAAGCGACATTTGAGGATTGTGCTCCAAACCTTGAGGGACAAGAAATTAAATGAAAAATTCTCCAAGTGTGAATTCTGGCTTGAATCTATGTTTTTGGGTCATGTGGTATCTAGTATGGGGATCAAGGTAGATCTGTAGAAAATTGATGCAATTCAAAGTTTTCTTGGACAATCTTCAGCTGTTGAGATTTGGAGTTTCCTTGGTTTGGCCAAATATTATCGCCATTTCATAGAGGTATTCTCGTTTATTGCTGCACCTTTGACCAGATTGGCTCAGAAGGGTGCTCCATTCAGGTAGTCTAATGAGTGTGAGGATAGCTTTCAAAAGCTCAAGGCTAACTTACCACAGAGCTAGTTTTAATTTTGCCTTCAGCAGTGGGTTCATATATAATTGTTGGTAATGCTTCGCAGATTGTTATTTTTTATGTCTTTATGCAAAAGGTCAGGGGACTTCTTATTCTTCATGCTATTTCAACCCACATGAGAATAACTACCCTATTCATGATCTTGATTTGGAAGTTATTGTTGACGTATTGAAGATTTGGAGGCATTAGCTATACGACATGTCTTGTGGGGCATTCACAGATCATAAGAGTCTAATACACTTGTTTGAATAAGAGGACTTGAACATAGGGCATTGGAGGTAGTTAAAGCTATTTAAAACTGTTATATCACTATTTTGTATCATCCTAGGAAATCTAATGTGGTGGCCATTGTCTTGATTAGGAAGGCGGAGAGGATGGGTGTCACGACCCAAACAATTAGACCACGATGAGCACCTGATGCCTTACTCAACTGAGTATCAATGTAACGTATCTTTTGTATCATTCTATCATAGGTAAATGAACCAGAAAGGCTATCATGATATAACTAGAATAAAGCATGAAGGAATACTCGACATAGGATGACCCAACATGATATACCGACTTATACATATGACGTACGGGACTATAACGACAAAAGGATAACTCGTACACTAAACATAGGCCGACAAGGACATACAATCATTCATATACATGACATATGTCTACAAGCCTATAAGAGTAGATAAATACCATAAAGGTCGGGACAGGGGCCCGTCATACCAATCAATACATATCCAAATCATACTGATCAATGAGCAACTCCGAAGCAAATGTAGCGCACCAAAACCTTCTACAGAGCTAATAGCCTACTTGGAGGACTCTCAACCTATCTATCAGGACCTGCGGGTGTGAAACGTAGCGTCCCCAGGCAAACGGGATGTCAGTACAAATAATGTAATAAGTATTTAATGAATGAAAATCAGTAAATAATAGATATGGAAGAAACGTGGAGTAAAAGGCTCAACATGTATGTTTGAATAGCTCTGTGAATCATTTAATATAAATGTCATATGATGCATAGGTATATGCGTACATAACATCATCAAGCCTCTAAGGGCATCCCATTGTATCATCTCGGCCACTGTGGGCGAAATCATCAGCATATACCAGCTGATCAGGTGGCGGTGCATATATAATGCCATAACTTTTCCGCATATGCCATAAACATATATATACATATATGTACGCGTATATAATGCCATCCGGTCATGGGTCAACATGCATGTATAACTTAATGCAATGCATAAAAGTGAGTTAATAAGATTTCTCGATATGTCATAAAGTCCTTACGCCTTTCATAATATAATGACATAAACTTTATCAACTTATGCATTTTCTGAGACTCATGAACAGATGATAGAATAATAGGACACATGAGGAATCAAGAACGTAGGCATCTCTTGTATTTCTATGAATAGAGTCATATATGAAAGTTGTGCATTTGCTCGTTTTATTTTTTTTGTATGGACCGTGCCAAACGGGAAAGAAGGGATAGCCTTAACATACCTGAGCTGATTCTCTTTAAAATCCTTTCAACACACGACAAACATGACAAAACATATAATAGTGGATCGAAGTAGAGGAAATCCATATGATATTCTTTAGAAAGATTGTACCGTGCTCTCTTAGAATCACAATTCCCGTTACTATTAAATTATGTAGTCTCGTATGAATATTGTTGTAGCTTCATCCATTACTTAGCTAAGCATCTCCATTAACAATTTAGGAAGATATCTTATAACTTGTGGGTTATGGGACCCACTTGATAAAGATAACTTTTGCCCAAAAATCCCCTAAATAATCCATCTATTTACATAAACCAAGAGTCACTTATTTGGCTTGATTAAGAAGGTCAATTTATGCCATGTTGGGAGGCCTTTTAGGTTTATCCACAATATCCTAAGTAGCTTTGTTAATTTCATACTAAATTAATAATTAGCAAATCACCAATATAATTAAGAATTATCTCAAATTACTTGGAATACTAATCACTTTTAACACACTTTATATACCTTACTATCATGCTCATGTGGTATAGTACTAGTCCATAGATATGGGATATTATATCTTGGACTGTATTTTATCTCAAAATGTCAAACTTCGATGAAACTCATTTTCTTCGATTCGTTAACCCACACCTTCACGAACTACTTACAACTTTTTTGAAATAGTATAATACTTATAACCTCCAAATAATCTTGTCCTTGAACTGATGTCAATTATCTTATGACAAATCCAATGTACAATACTACGGGGTGTAACATCACCATAATACTGCAGAGTGTAACATCATTCCTACCTTTGAAACATTCGTCCTTGAATGTTGACTGAGGCACTTATCATTTTCATAACCTGTATCTTCTGAATACTTTAGTACCCTCCTTGCCATCGAGGCAACTATTATATGAATAAATCCAAAGGCCAAGACGTTCCCCCCTTTAGGCCTCTTTCTCACACCACGACTTATGGTCGAAATCCTTCCAATCTCGTAACTATTACTACCTTGTATCACGAAGCCTATACGACTCTGACTTTGTAGGAGCTCGTATACGACTCTTCTCTCCTTTTTCCTCCATCTTTTAGCCAATCTCTAGGCCTCACTTTGTGAAGACATATAAAATTATGACAAGTTGTCCCTCTAGGCATCTATGGCTTTACTACATCTAAGTAGGTGATACTTTACCATAACTCTTACTTTAGTTTATCTATGGCTTTACTACATCTAAGTAGGTGATACTTTACCATAACTCTTACTTTAGTTTATTGTTACGCAGGTGTGCTACCGAACTCTAGGTTACTCTTGTGGCTTATCCTATGTATAAATCAAAGTCTTTTAATGCTTCCTCATTACTGTTCATCTTAAGAATGACAGTCTGATCTCATCTCATATTATTGAACTATTATCCATATATTGTTGATTGACATTAATGTTGATTTATAATCTATCACTCATAACTTGACCTCTTATGTACGACTACCGCTAGGGCTCGCGTCTCATCGGGGAACATCTGGAGTAATTAGACGGATCCACCTAGGGGTGATATTATACTTCCATAACCGTATTTTATAGAATACCAATGTGATTCATCTTATCGGGATTTTCTAATCCCGTGCCGTCCATGAAATTCCCATTTTTTCTTCAAATTATTACTCAATCGAAGGCCCAACGTCATCCTTTATCTATTACAATTACACCCTTATTCTACTACGAGAGCAGCATTCCATCTCTTCTAAATAGTATTAGTCTTAGACTCCTTTGAGTTCATTCAGGCTATACTAATCTTTCTATCTTAGAGAAACCATCAGCTCTGTTGTTTTCATGGTCTTAATCCCGAGTACTTATCCATTCTCGTCACATTCTCACTCACATTTTCTTGTCCTTACTCATGTCTTCTTAAAACCTTGTCGCTCTACAAAAATTTAGCTTGCTACCTACACATATCTATTTATACTACTCGCAACTTCCCTTCAAGTTGCTTGCACCATAGATATCCTTATGTTATTCTGGAACATTAAAAGAGACAACACATCGTCTCTAACTCTACTTTACTCTCTTAACTAGACCTCTCGGTACCTAGAAACCATGTGCTTAAAGATAAGCCACTAATGATGCTACTATTATTCCTGGATATTGAATCCCATCGCTTCTAGCCTTCTATCTAAAGTATGGACTATTCACAACCTTCTTCACTTGAGTATCTTGTAAGTTGTTCACCTTTACCTCACTTGCCTTAAAATCTCGCATTACAGCTTCTATCTCTTTCACAACCTCCCTTCCACATAGGTATAATTCACATCCACAACTTGAAGCTCTATTATAATACTTGCACATCTGGTACATACACAATTCGGTGGGAGTTTCATACTGACTTCTTATGAGATTGGTACTCTTCTAACTAGCTTTATCGTAGAGCCATTATAGAATATGGCTATTTTACTATCTCTCTTGTATCTCTAATATTAAGAGTGATTATGGTATGTTCTCAATCACGATTTCTATAATTTTCTAGGTCAGACAATCAGACTCCTGATTTACTTAGTTAATGTAACTCTTTAGTTTCATCTTCTCTCTAATCAACATTTATGTAGGATTAAGCTATCTTCCGATATGCAGCTCATGGTATTAGTTATTACTTTAGCCTTTCAAGGACGCTACGGAATATACATGATACAATCTTCTAATAATCCAATCCTTTGTCAATGAACTGAACTCAATTCTTCATTTTAACTTATACATGAGACTTCTAAGGTTGTATGGTTGTCATCATATATGCTGCATGGATAATACTCTGAAATATTAAGTGGATTCATAACGTAACTAACCCTGGATCATTGATCGAATAATTCCTTTCGTTCCAACTTAGCTTTCTTTAAATGTAAGCAATTACTTTTCCTGGTTTTTTTCCCCCTTGTTGCGTGTATACTTAGCTTATCTTAGCTCCCATGCATACCGGAATTTTTGTGCAACTCATATTGTCTCAAATATTACTTTTGGTTTCATTTTCCGCTCATTAGCCACGATAGGTGCCACTTTCTTATGGAGTGCGTACAATATTGTAATGAGACTGTTTTTAAATGGCCATTCCTTCTTCATGTTACTATGGTTAGTTTGAAGCCTTCTTCCTTATTTCCTCAACATATTGAGGGCCCTCTAACTATTGTAATGCTCCGAGCTTATCACATTGTATACTTGACAAAATCTTTGACGTTCTTCCTCGCCTACAATTATTTGTAGTTACTTATATCCACACCCTTATACTTGTAGGGTTGCTTCTTAACTAATATTTTGAATGTCTTCCTAGTAGCATTCTCTTTTATTTCCATAACACTCATACGGTACCTTTAACTTCCCCTACTCCTATCCGAATATATCTTAAGTATTACAACGTCATAACTGCGAGGCTGAATTCACTATATTGGGCTTATTATGTTTATCTTACAAGATCTACTGATTTGTGTGTAACCTCTTGTCTAGCCATAACTAGGCTCTTCCTGAATCAACTACTAACTACTTGTTGGCCCATTCTCATATAAATATTCCGCATAATCTTTCTTGGGTTATTTCCTTTATCTCAACTTACCTTTCGCACTGGCTCCTTATATCAATAACATCCCGGGCAGGAGCCATTGTTTCCTCTCCTTGACGTCATGCTTGCATACTATTCTAGAACAGTAGCATATCTGTAGGATTTGAATAAGTGCAATCTCATCCCTTTTACATATTTATCATATTCTTCCTTCACCATTTCATAGTTACTAGAACCACTTAATTCCGACTTCATGCCACATCACTCCATCTTCCTTAGGGGAGTACTAAGATTTAGCTACGACGATCTACTTATAGATGTTTTACCTCTTCATCTTAGGCGTCTTTTCACATCATTTATAACACTTACTTGCCTTGTAAAAATCCTTTTGTACCAAGGATAAAGAAATTCTTTACTCACAAGGGTGACACCTAGTGTAACCGGCACACATAGTCCCTTAAGCATAACTTTGCTCACATTGCTTACTTTAGGGAAGCGTCATCCTGAATGACCTTTAAAATGTATTCTTCCGTCGTCCATTCTATTATCATCGAAACTCAATCTCTGAAATTCTTATGATGCCAACTATTATTAAATCACTCAGTACCTAATTCATGTTTAGTTTACCTTGTTCACCATCTCATACTTATTTCTATTACTCTGGGATCTAACTTTTCCTTCTGGTAATCACGTTAGATTCATGAACTTATTTATCGAAATGAGAATATGACTTTATGGCCTATACTTTTTTGTTGTCTTAAGTCCTGTCACCTCTCATCTTTTTCTTAACTTGACTAATACTTTGATTTTTTTATCTATCATTGTCATCCATGTATCATATCTTACTCATAATTCTTTATTAAATCTCTTCTTAATTCCCTGCTAACATTTATGTCTATCATTTTATTCTAAAAGTTCCAAGAAAACATTGTTTTGCTTTTAGCTCCCATTGATCCATCCACTGGCTTTTCGAGTTTCCTAATATTCTCTCTCTACTAGGTACGGGAGCATACTAAGGTAATATTTATCCCTTCCAGGATTTCAGTGCCTATCTTTGTAATGAATTTTTTTTGCACATTCTAGTATTCATATCTAGTTGTACTATTCTACAGTGCACCATATGGGTGTCTCATAAGGAGATCTATTAGAACATTTGCAATTTCCTTGGAAATGTCAACTAACGCAAACAATCCATTCATTATTTTGGGTTACTCTAACTTTAGCAGGGTCCTGATATCCCGTCCTTCTCTTAAACCGTATATGTTAGCTCCCATAGGGCATAACTATGATGGATGTGGCCAATTGTACATACATCTGTTACTGTTAAAGGTAACTCAAAATGCTTATATTTCTCAATGTGAATTGTAAATAGTGATAATCTTCATTAAATGGGCGCCTCGTACCTTCTTCACCTTTTCTTCTTTTACTTGTTGAAACCGGTATATACCTTCTAAATCGCCCATTGCATTTGACCATATGGGTGGATAGATATTATTGCCTCAAATCTCCTTATCAAGAAATTTAGACGTCTTAGTACACACATGTTCTGCTAAAGACCTCACATTTATCCATCATATGAATGATACAAAGTCTAGTTCCTCTAACTGAACTCTTCCACAACAACATGAAATCTCTTACCAACTGTCTTTTGGTTGTAGGTATCATCTTATTACGAATAAAATAGAATTTAGGAGTTTGAATTCTTGCAAGTCAACTCTACCACACAATCTAGAGTAAGAAGAAAGATTTACAGTCCTAAATACCCTATAGCCTCCTGCATATAAGTATGGTTCACAACATACCCATAAAAATACTATACTAGACACAGCTTGTAGACTCCCTAGGACAGAACTGCTCTGATACAGCTTTATGACCTATACCAATGGGCCACGACTGGCACCTGGTGCCTTACTCAATCGAGTACAAATGTAACGTATCATTCGTACCATTATATCATAGGTAAATGAAGAAAAAATGTTTTCATAAGATAACTAGAATAAAGCATAAGTAAATACTCAATATAGGATGACCCAACAAGATATACCGACTTAGACCTATGACGTACGGGTCTATAAGGCCAAAATGATTACCCATATACCGAACATAGGCCGACAAGGCCATACAATCTTTCATGTACATGACATATGTATACAAGCCTCTAAGAGTAGATAAATACCATAGAGGTTGGTATAGGGCCCCGCCATACCAATCAATATATGTCCAAATCATACTGACCAAATAAGCAACTCCGGAGCAAATGGAGCGCACCAACACCTACTGCTGATCCAATAGCCTACTAGGAGAACTCTCAATTTGTCTATCAGGCCTACGGGCATGAAACACATTTTCCCTAGGTAAAAGGAATGTCCGTACAAAAAATGTACTGAGTATCTAAGGAATAAAAATCAGTAAACAATGGACATGGGAGAAACACAGAGTAAAAGACTCAACATGTATGTCTGAGTAGCTTTGTGAAACATTTAATATTTGTAATGTCATGAATGTGTGTGTAAACGTCATATGAAGCATCGTTATATGCGTACATAACATCATCAAGCCTCTAAGGGCATCCCACCATATCATCTCGACCATTGTGGGCGACATCATTAACGTATACCAGTTGATCAGGTGGTGGTGCGTATATAACGCCATAACCTTTCCTCATACCCCATATATATATATATATATATATAAAACATTGTTATAACCCATATCCACACGCGTTAGTTCATGCCATATGTTATTTAACACAAATCCAATAAGTAATTATCC